>JAEIIH010014054.1:0-11579 GCA_018904745.1 Drosophila orosa
TGCCTCAGAAAAGGCGCGAAAATGTGGTCTCATCATTTTCTGTTTAGCTATATAGCTAAACTGTCTAGCTATATAGCTAAACAGTCAGCTAAATAGCTAAAATAGCTATATAGCTAAACAGGGATTTCTCTTAAAATGCTGTTAAGGTTTGAAATCAAAATATATGCGAATATTTAAGCATAAAATGCTCATATATATTAAGATTCACAATTAAAATTCGAATTATTTAACAATAAAATATTGAGAAAACAAAATTTTAATAAATATTTTGAATTTTTCAAAATTTGATAATTTAATTTTTCAAAAATGGTCAAAAATTTTTATTTTTTTTGAAGTAAGAATAAAAACCTACATTCACGTGTTTTTCGAATAAAAATTAAAGCTTTTTAAACCTTGTTATACATTTTTTAAACATTGAAAATCGGTAACCAATATGAAATTCTGTGCTCAGCTACCTAAAATGGGGTTTTAATTTAAAAACACTGTTTTGTTTTTGTAAAATGTACACATGTTATAATATTTTTTCGAATTAAAAGTCTTAAATCAATATTAAATGGAAATTCCAATCACTGATCAAATTTAGAAATGAGTTTTCGGGCAACAGCTGGCTGCAACATTTCAGTCCCGCAACATGTTGCAGCACATGCGCACTGAGTTGCCGGCATTTTGGCGCCCCATCCAATCTCCGGATCAATTGCGGGCGAGGGCGAGGGCTGCTGCTTCTTGGCCGGGCCAGAACCACATGCAGTTAGCCAAGAACGAAACAAAAACCAAACGGCAAACGGCAAACGATTTCGCGCGCGCCAACAAGTCGCATGTGTTCTCTCTCCGGTCCGACGGACAGTTCAAGTTCAAAAACGGAATTTTCGGATGTTCGTTCGGTGCGGTGTGTGTTGTTGATGCCAATATCCGGCAAAATAGCGTTTCAAGTGCTGCTAAAAAGAATTCAATAAATTTATTTAAATTCTTCCCGTGCGAGTGCTTTGTGTGTGTGTGTGTGTAAACAAAATTAGGGCCAAGTGTTCAGGTTCATGTGCTCCTCCCGTTTGGCGCTGGCGTATCCTGTTTAAGTCCCATCATCTCAACTCGTGTGTGCTTACAAGCACGGAAACACATAAAAACACTTAAACGCAAATGTAAGCATAATAAATAATAATTGCAGATTGATGCAAATCTGTTTGTTTGCGGTGTCGGGAAATGGCAAATTAAAAATTGATCACTTAATCTCGCGTAATCGCCTTCTGTCAGCTGTCTGACATTCGAGTGTGCATATTATCCTGAACTGAATTGATGGTGTCAGCACAATAAATTTCCCAGCACAACCTATCGACATTTGAAGCACCGTGAAAAATGTCGTTTTCCGGGCCCTAAACGGCCGTTGCAATCGTAAATCGTGCGTGGAACCAAAGCCTTTATATGCATTTTGCAGCCCATTTCGTTATGGAGGGTTCTGTTTCTGTTTCCGCTTCGCTCTTGTGCTGTTTATTTTGCTTCCGCTTTCCGCTTTCCGCTTAGTTTGCCATTCCCGCCTTTGTTTCTGGCCTCTGACTCCATAAATCCTGGCCATTTTGAAAACCAGGCTAAACCGGTGCATCGAAATTTCCATTTTAATGCAGTTTTTGCCTTTGCATGTTGATGGATTTCCTGTTGATTGTATATTGAATTCCAGCGCGGATTACGTAATATCTATACATACTTGTAACTATATCTAAGTATTCGTATTTGATGGATAATGTCGGAAGTAATTTCTATCAGGTTTTCGCCATAAACGTTGCATATATTTCATTTCAATTTATCTGCACGAAGCCATAAAGGTTTGAAGAAGGATTCCGTGCTCATGTTTTATTCGAGGATTTTGGGGTAACACCCTTTTCATGCTGCACACACTTAGCCACAAGCCGGGAAAAACTCCAAGTTAATGAAAAACAGAGAAAAACTATACAGAGCAACGAGGACCGACACTCAGAAATACAGTAAATATGCGGGCGAAAAAGGGAGGAATGGAAATGGAAATGAAAATGGAGGAGGAAGGCCCCAAAAAGTGCATCGGATGCGCGTGCCATTTATTAGCTTTTGGCAACCGAAGGAGGAGCTATCTGGCCGGGCTTAAATGTGCCATTAACATAAGCTGCCGCACGATCGGGGGGAAGGGAAGGTGTCTAAAAGGGGCTTTTTGGAAAATTTACAGCCTAATAGTTGCTCCCACAATCTAAATATAAAACCGGGGCGTGCTGCTGGACACGATCCATCCATAAACATCGAGTCCATCCAAATATCGAGTCCATCGGGAAGTTTGTTTACAATTAAAAGACGCGACAGCATTAAACAAAAACGATGTGTGGCGCCCATAAACAAAGACCTGAACTGCCCGATCCGCGTTGGAAACATATGTACCGAAAACTCGTATGGATCGGATTGATTTAAGGTGTCTACAAAATTTAACAATAGCTTTTTGGCTTCACCTTGCCAAGTTTTTGTTGGCAAAACTTGCACAAATAAATAGCGCAAAAGCCGCGGGAAAACAAATACATTTTTAACTTGTGGATTTATTGACTTCTTATCGACGAAAAGTTCAATTAAAGGGCAAGTTTATGTACTATATTTAGGGGCGCCTAAAGATTCGAAAAGTAAATGGATTTAAGGAGAGGAAGAAGGAAGTTTGTATACGTCTATATTAGATAAACTTTGCAGACTTAATTTGTATACTTTTTACAAATTAAGTAGGAAAAAGCTCGCATTTTATTGGTAAAAAGTTAAGGTAAAGAAAGCCAAGTTTTTCACATAAAATATACCTTTTGTAAATAGATTTAAGGGTGTGAAAATCAACCTTTAAATAATATAATTTGTAATATTTTTTGTTAGGCAAAAAACTGCAGTTTATCAGGCAAAGGTCTACAAGTTTTCTACATTATTGCAAGGACCCATTAAATATTATATTTCAAATGATTTAAGAGAGTAACTTTTAGCTTTTAAATAATATATTTGTAATAATATTTCCTACCTCAAAAATACAGAACAAAAATCCACCACTCCTCAATTTATTGACTGCTTATCGGCGGCAAGGCCAAGTTTTCTACCATATTTCTAGGAACCATTAAATAGTATATTTCAAAGGATTTAAAAGCGTGAACTTTCACTTTTGATTAATATATTTGCAATAATATTTCCAACCTAAAAAATACACGGCAAAAATTCTCTCTTTACTCCCCAATTTATTGACTGCAAATCGAGGTAAACCACAAGTTTTCCACATTATTTAGAGGCCCGAATATAGTACTAAATGCAAACGGATTAAAGGGAGACATAAACAAGTGAACAAATCGAGGGTATTTTCTCTTTTAGATAAGGCCTCTCATCCCCATTAAAAGTTCACCCCCATAAACATGTTTATTACGCGATATTTATGTATTTGGGTTACCTTTGATTTATGCTGCCGGCAATTTGATATGCATCTCTCTTCCGCATTTATTTCCCGCTTTTTGTTCGGAAACCGCACCCACAAAGGGTGGGTGGGTAACGTAACCCTCCCCGGTATCCGGGATCTGCTAAGACAAACTAATTTCATCGGCTAATACATACGAATGACAGTCGTTTAATTTCTATGAGTCATAAATTTTTATAATGCGCATACGCCGGGTGTGCAGCGGCGGGTGTTTGCGTCACAGTCGGAGCTGGAAAGTTGAGGAGCAAACAATTGCACCTAATTAGGTGGAAATGGAACCCAAACCAAGTCACGGTGTTGGCACCCGCGGTATCCCTGGGAGAAAAACTTTAACCAAACGGAAACTTAAATTGAAATGTAGGATAGATATTGTAGTAGTAGTAGTAGTAGTTTTCCCTTCTTTTGTTTCAGTTGGAAAACTTTCGCTTAACTAAGCAGAGCACGTCGGCAAATGATTCTGTTTGCCCGACACTTCAAGTGTCTGCGAATCGGAGGGGTCCAAACTGTCACTCTTCTGCCCGAGTTTGGCTCAGTTCTTGTTTGTCGGGATCATACAAAAGCCAATCACCACAAAACACCCGAGTAATGATGCGGAACTTTTCAAGTGCCTTTGTGCCCGACCACTTTCTCACTTTCCCAGAGTTTTTCCCGGGTTTTGTTGGCAGGCCAACCGGACACTGACAGTCCTGTCTGTTGTTGTTCGCCTTCGATTCAAATCTTTTGCAGCAAAAGTTATTTGCATGATGGCTTCGTATCTGCAAATGGCAAATGATTTAATTGCCTATCTTTCTTTCTCAGAATTATGGTTGGAGATAGAAAAGGATTTTAGCTTTTCTTTAACACAAGTTTTAATGGGGTTTTTAGAGATTAAGCGGGTAGTTAAAAGTATAAGCAAAATTATAGAATACTCTATTTTAATAAAGTTTTTAATTGTTGTTCTTAGCAATGACCAAATGCATTTACCCCCCAGCTTGGCATATTTTCCCGCGGCCAATTCGCAGAGTGCAATGCCATTTAGCCAAGTTGGAAAGCCAGTCCGATATGCAATTAGCATTATTAGGTTTGTGCGTAACACGAAACCGCGAATTCTCGCATTGCACAAATGTTGCATTTTAAATGGTTTTACCTATTCCCCCCTTTGCCTTTTCCCCTTTTTGCCGGCGAAATGCTAAAGTTTATGAATATTTTTGTGCAGCACTAGTACATCTCATTAATTAAGTAACTGAAAGTGAAACAGACAAGTAATACAAGTAAAGTCGGACGTACTATTGCCGGGAGCTGCTCTGGGGAGAAGCATTTCTGATAGCGCGCACGCTTCGAATTAATTAAATGCCCGGCGACTTTTCCGCTTTTCTAATATGGAAAGTGTGCGATGTCTTAGCCTTTGGCTTGAATTAATTTATCGTTTGGTGTTTTTAAGGAAATTGGGTTTCGGGATTCGCTGGAAGAAAGAGCTGAGGGTTTCAGAGATTAATGTTTACAAACTTGGCTTACTAACATAACAATTATAAGCTTTTAAAGCGGAAATAGATGACTTGATTTGGGTTTTCGGAGTGGGATTTGTAGGGAGTTTAACTTTGTATTCTTAATTAATAAAGTAAATCTTTGAATTAAGCAATTATAATACGGATTTTGGCTTTAGATACCTAGAAATTCATTAAATACTGTGAAAACTTGTATGTTAGTACCCTAGGCTGAGTCGCTTTCACATGGAGATTAACTTAGGGAATTGAAATCAGGACATTTCAAGAATTCTGTTATCAAAAACACATCTCTCTTTTTATTTCTATAAACTCCAATTCATTAAAAATTTCCATTATTAAAACAATCAGTCATGTGAGATAATTGCTTTGTTTTGTGTGGCTTAATCGCTTCCCCCCCTTAGTAAAAATCAACAAGCTGAAAATGAATCGCAGGAAAATGATTAAAATTGCATAAGCGGAACTGAATTTACTGCATTTTTCACCACAGGGAAAGCCTGTGTGCCCTCATGCCTGTCCTGCCTGCCCCCATTGCCCATTTATTTTACACATTTAATGAGCTCGACGCAGGGAAGTTAGCACCTCATGTTAGCTGTCATGTAATTTAATATGGGGGCGCCATCGCCATCGCCAGGCCAGGATCCTAGTCCGGGGGCAGAGAGGTGGCAACACCCACGGCAACACCCAACCAATTAACTGGGGGCCATTGTGCACAAAATGGCCCGTGACTTGGGGCGAAAAGCCGAAACTGCTCGGAGCTCCAAGGGTGAGAGACAAATTACAAAATGAAAATGATATATGTGCTGATGTCGGCGGGGGGAGGAAGGTTCCAGGGGGTTTCCTTTCTTTTTTCCAGGATGGATTGAGGCATAAGTGCGGCGTGTCCGTCAGTCAGTCAAATTTATGTGTCGAGGAGTCATGCCCTCCATCCATAGTGCTCTCCCTCCTCCTGGTAATCCCTCCTGTCCACCAGCTGTTGCTGAATAATGAAGCTGCTAGAGAGCGCTACGCCCATCAAAGAAATGTCAACAAACTAGGCGGAAAAGCGCTGGAAAATAGCAGAAAAAAACAAGAGGAAATTAAGGACTTTGAGGCGAGAATGTTGAATTATGCAAATTGGTGGCATTTAGGTTCTGTTTGTCGCGGGCGAGAAAATAAAATAAAATTTAAATTAATGATAGCAGCTGAGAAGATGTGAGGAAAAAACCAAATGGCACAGACATATGAAAAATGGAAAGCAAATTATTTAAAGACCAAGAAGAGTCTAAATGGAAAGCTAAAGTGACTTAGGTGAATACTCTTTGCATGAATTTAGAAAAGTTTGCAAAGTCAAGGTGCTTAACTCCAGGCGGAACTCACTAAATCAAGAAGTTGGCTTTTCTGTGTTTTAAAGCTAAAGTTTGCCTCTTAATTTAACAACTAAACTTGTTTTAACCAAGGAAATATGTTTTAAAATGGCAAATTAAAAGGAAAATCCTCTCCTTATTACTAAATTAGAGAAAGTAAGGCTTTTGGCCTTTGCAAAGGAATAAAAAATGTGATAAATTAATAAGGGTAATTAACCAGGAAGGCCCCTCTCATTAAAGAAAGGTCTTGAGCACATTTTCACTTTCCCACGGCCTCATTATTAACCTTTTACTTAACTTTTTTTGGGAAAAACAAACCCAGCACATGACCTTTAGTTTGTTTTCTAACAAAACTCATACACTCCCAGGACTCTACAACTAAAGAGTATTTAGTATTTAACTCACACCCTGTAGAAACCATTTAAAATTCCTTTCCGTTTTTGTAACTGCTGCTGCTGTGTGTATTTTAAGTTGTCACCCACAGCAGCAACAAAAAAATAAAAATAAAAACAAAAGCTTTTGTCCAGCCGACTTTATGTGTGTGCGACAACCATTACTCAAGTATATAAATCAAGTGTCGGACACTCCACTTCATTTGTATGTGTACATGCAAAGGACTCTGCTCGGTCCTCGTTCTCCCCCAAAAAAAAAAAATAATATGTAAAGGAAAAAGCGAAAGCAGACGAAAAATTGGCACTTTTTAGCGGGCAATTAGTACTGGTAAATGGCAGAAATGGCACAAAATGATTGAGTGTATAAAGTAAAAGGCAATAAATAGGAGTCTGACATGCCAAATGATTTAATTAAAGGTCCCCAGGCAAGAACACATTACAAGCCAGAAGGTAGGGGCATTTCCCTTCCCTCTAAATTAAAATTTCAACTCTTCATATACAACGAATATTAAAAATGCCAAGCCCCCAAATGTAACCTTTCCAATTAGGTTAAATTCGGAGTGAAGACAGAGAACAGAGGCGGCAATTTTGCTTTATTTGCTGACAACTGTTCTGTTCTGGCTCTCAAATTATATGGCTTTATATATTTAAATGGAGTACGTATAGTATGTCTGCTAATGGCCCGAGTAAGAGCACATGAGGAACACATGCAAATAAATTTGTTGAGTTGGGTAGGTGCACTCCTCAAAAAAAGAAGTTATAAAATAGGAAAATAAGTTGGAAACTAAACAGAAGAAACATTAATAGTTTCTACTCTATTGTAACCATGGAAAAGTGGTTAAATTTTGAATCATTTAAGTTGTTAGGTTTATATTAAATTCGGAAACCACACACCTTCAAAGGAGGATAAAGACATAGCCAAGTTGCAAAGGATTTTCATATGCAAAATCTCATCTCAGTGTATTTTTTCGCCTGGCAAAAAGTTTTCAGACAATTGCGAATGCTTTGTTTTTGTCGGCAAACTAAAGTTCACATTCAGACATTGTAATGCACTCTAATTGCGCCCTCCGAACCGAATGGAGACGGCACCCAATCTAATTGCGTTGTCGGCAAGCCAACCACGTATTAAAGGATATGCCAGGATATGCCAGGATACGCCATATATACTGCATGGTAATGCAAAGTTTCTGCCGCAATTTGCCTATTTTTCGGCCACCCCCAGATTTTATTACATTTTTCAGCTAAAATTGTTAACATTGTCGCCCCTGGATTTTGCCTATCGATTTCTCTTTTTGCGTATGAAAAAAATTGTTTCGAAATGCCTTTGGCTGTGCCGCAGGACCTGCAGAGAAATTTCACAAAATACATAATAATGGCTCGGCGCGATTACATAAATAATTTATCTAGATAATGACAATCGAAATTGCTCAGCTTCCCGCCCCGATCCGCCATCGTTAATGGTTTATATACATTTTTTTTCCCCCGTGCCAATTCTGCATTAAGTGCGAACTGGCAAAACGATTTTCATAAAAAAAGGGAGAAAATAGGAAATAATATACGAGAACAACTGAGAGGGAGAGAGAGTGGTGAAAAAAAAATTAAATACAACTATGACAATGTATTTTAATGGCTTATGCAGACCCTTAAATTTGATTTTTTATGACCGCTCCTTAGTGGTTGCTTTATGCTCGAACATGCGGGTATTTTGGGGACACTTAAATATCTATAATCCTGTCTGGCATTTTAAGCAGGATACGCGACTCTGGATAGAATTTAATACTTGTACAAAGGTAATAAAATTTAAATATTGTGAAAAAATTACAGAGCTTTTTCTTCACCGAATAAATGATTGAACATTTTGTTTTCTTTTCATTATATTTGCATAAATAAATAAAATATATAAGAAGAGGCAGGCAGGCAGGCAGGCAGGCAGGCAGTCGTGGTATTCAATTACCAGCAACAAAACAAATGGCCAATCGCAAATCTTTTGCCAAAGCCTGTCTCCCGCTTTGTACGCATATTTTTCATGAACAACACACACCGAAAATTCCCACGCAGAATCAGAGAGAAAATTCGAGGAAACCCATTTTTCCAGGGGGAGTACGAGTGTCCAAAAACCGCGTTATTTATTCAAAACATTCGTGTGTGTGTCCCTGCGCCCTTTTGTACCCCCAAAAAACAATCCCAAACATTTACAGGCGACTTAGCTGCATTTATTATGAGACGCACTAAGTCCCCAAAGTCTGACAGATAAGATTCCTGGCCTCAGTCCTGTTCCCACTCCCGGTTCGATTCCCAGTCTCCACGTGAGCAGACTGCTGTTTGCCCTGCGATAAAAATTTGGCCAGTGGGTTAGGCTAACACCGTTCCCTTTCCCATTCCCAGCGGATCTGCGGGGTGCGAGGCATTTTAAGTGGCGTTGTGTCCGCAGCTGAACTACTGATAAATTGCATTGGTTTATCAATGGCACTCTCATGAGCTTGTAGTCACAAAAAAATAACAAGTAACTAGAGAAGATAAATGGAGAAATAAGTATAGAATGAAAGGTATCCTAGATAAACAGTTTAAAATGTATAAATAGATAAAGTAAGGTTTTATCACCAAAACTATTACTTAAATTGACTAAACAAATATAGGAAAGATGAAAGGTTGCTGTTGTGAAGTCAGAAAAACTCAGCACTAGTTTTTTGTATGCAAAAATTGTGATTTTTATGCTTGGCTCTTTAGATTCAAATTTGTAGCCTTATCTTTTATGTAAGGTTCTTCTTCCACAATCCCTACCCCTTTACAGGGTACAAAATAAAAGTAAAAACAGTCACAAGCACTCTGTGGAAGTCCATACAATTTTGACATCCAGATGGTCACGAGATAAGCGGACTTCTGCCGGCCATTCGATGTCATAAATCACGACACTTCTCGCCTTAGTTATTTTATTTTATTTTGGAGTTGGTGGAGCGATGTAAGCCAGTTATTGATATAGGCTAACAGGTTTATTTGTCAGCCTAATGGCAGTGCGATCCCGAAATAGATCAATTTTGGTACGAATCATGAAGTTTTATGGCGCAGAAATGAATGTTAGTAGTGAATGTGACATTTAGGCATGTTGGGTACTTTTAACAGAATAATTTATCATTGGGCTCAGTCAGTGTCAGTGTCGAAATTCAATTAGCTAAGTGTTGGGCAAATAAACCTGACCACCACATCCGAGATCCTCCTCCTCCTCATCCTCATCATGCACTCTGCGTTAATATTCTGCTAACAAATTAATTACGCTGAGCGGCAAACAATGCGGACAATGTTGACATTTCAACAGGCTCATCAAGCAGCCATTTTCAGTTGAAAATATTCCAACGATTTTCCGCCTTGGCTTGAAATTACTTAATTAGTTCGCTCTTTGTTCTTGAACTTCATTTACATTTCGAAAATATTCGCAATTGCGAGGGAAGCCATTCCCAAAGGGTCAACAACAGCGAAATTAATTCAATTTGTAACATGAAGTCTTAGCAAAATGGCCACTGAATAGAAAACGAAAACAAGAAGAATTCTTTTTTGTAAATCAAAGGGGCACGAAAAGGTATTCCTTCAATTATAAAATCAAGGTAATTAAATGATTGCAAAATTATCAATTAAGCTTTGCAACTTCACTAACAATTAATACTAATTGAAAGTAAATGCAAGACTATGCAAATTACAGACAACTTACATATAAATGCACTAAATTATTACGCATACGCCATGTATGCCACATTATTTTCTACATTGTTAGAATTTCTCTCTCCAACTTCACTAATAATTAATACTAATTGAAAGTAAATGCAAACCCATGCAAATTAGAGACAACTTACATATAAATGCACTAAATTATTACGCATACGCCATGTATGCCACATTTTTTTCTACATAGTTAGAAATTTGCTCTCTATTAATAATGCCTGACTTTTATGGGTTTTTATGTCACTGGCAATTAGCCAGCCAATTTAATTGCGGTCATAAATTCATTAAAAATCAATTTTTATTAACTAGCTGGTAACAAAAACAACAGTTGGTGATGGTTTATTAATTTCAGAAAATTGAAAAACAAAAACTTCGGTGGAAAACTATTTTCCAGCTAACTGAGAACTTTTTCCCTCCCTGCTTACCTGAAGTTGACCAAGACAAAGTTTCTGTTCTTGTAGTTTTCCACTGATTGGAGCCCCAGGGATCTTAATTAGTTTTTCCCTCTTGAACCTGGAGCTCTTTCTTCGAATGAATATTGAATATTGACTACAGAATAATAAATTTAATTTATTTTTGCACCCAAATCGTCCTAACAAAACACATTTAAATATTTCAACTCCACAGAGTAAACGTTCTTGAATCATATTTGTGGAAAATGCAAACTTTTCTTGCATATTTTCACCCCAACAACTCAGCAGGCAACTTTGTAACATCATCACAGGCGTTGAGTTTCTGGTTTATGCAAATTGTGTTTATGCATTCATACGGATTTGATTTTTAAGGCATCTGTTTTTACACGTTCTTCATAATATTCTCGATGGCATCCGGACTTTATGCAGCCCACACCGGCGGAAGCAGGTGAAAGGTCGCCGGCTGACGGGTATTTGTCCGGATGTTTACATTCACCTGGCCGAGAAAACGACTGAAGATGGCGGCGGACCATTCATATTTTTATTACAAAGGAATGACAGGCTGGGCTAAGAAGGAAAAGCCGAAGGAACGCACAGATTTCAATTACGCAGAGTTTTCCCTGCTTACCCGATTCATGGTGCACTCGGGAAAAAATTGAAATAAAAATTGTCAAGTGAAGTAGGAAAATTTTAAGAGAAGGTTATAAAAGGGTTTTAAATATAAAGATAAACAGAAAATATAGTTGTTAAATGGAGAAGGAAAGTTCTTTGAAATCTAAAAAGTATACATT
>JAEIIH010014056.1:0-34799 GCA_018904745.1 Drosophila orosa
CTAATAATATTAATTTAATAATTAATAATAATAAATAATTACTATATTTTCAAATTAGAAATGACGGAAATTATTTACGATACTTATAATTTATTCTGAACCACCTACAAATGTTAAAAATATTTAAATCAAGATCCCCCCTGGTAAAAAATGTAACCATAAACATCTTTAAAGATTTCCCAATCACATTTCCCAGTGTACATTGTCGTGCTGACGTCCGAGTTCGATTGTTTGGCCGGTTTGCAACTTCATTCCGCGCAAGAATGCAACTAAATCAATCACAGCCACACTAATTTGCCATTTAACAAGGTATTTGGACAATTTTGATATATGTAGAGATGTCAACAGATGCGGCGGCCATCAATCAAGCCGTGTTTTGGTCATGGGACAGGGTCTGGCCCCGACTCCGACTCCGACACGAAGGCAGCTCAGAAATTCAGGCGGCTATGGAAGGTTACACGCCGGCCCTAACCATTTAGTTGTCATTAAACGACGTCGTATATTAATTAGCAAAACATGAAATTAACCAACAGCCAAAAGTTTTTGGTGCCCAAGTTCAGCGAGGAGAACTGGCACCTGATATTAATTTGATCTGATAGAAGCTACAAGGCTCAAACCTGCTCCTGCTCCTGCTCCTGCTCCTGCTCCTGCTCCTGCTCCTGCTCGACCGTTGAGTTGATGATGATGAAAATGAAGTTGCCGCCCAATTTAATTAAAATTCCAAACGATCTGCACATGCAGCCTCACCGCCGCAGCAAAATAAACCCAACTCAGCGTCTGGGACGTGTTGATGGAAGAGATCAGCAGTGGACAGCCCCATGCTGTGGTCATCGATTTGCATTGGGGCCGAGAGATCCCCAGCAGCTGCAGAAGCTGCAGCCTCCAGCCCAAGTGGAATATGAATCTGTGCGGTAAAGTGGAAGCCATGACCATGAGGCACGCTTCCCCGTGACCGCAGCAGAAAGTAGAGTTTGTTAGCTAACCAACACTTGGCGGTGGGAAATTCGGTACTAAAACGTACCTCTCTGGGAATAGCTTCTGGAATAGAGAGCCATAAATCAATATTTTATATTGCCCAATAGACATGGAAAATGTTTTTGAAAGATACATAAATCACTGATGAAATTATCTTTGAAAGAAGATTGAAAGATACATGGCTTTAGTGACAGATGCTGTCTTTAAACACAGTTGTCATTATAATTAATAATAAATTAATATATGTATGTTTATTGAATTAAGCTTGTAGAAAATTTGGTAAATGAGTTTATTTTTAGATGTTTTTATCTATTAAGAAATTAAGTTAAATATTTCTTATTAGTTTTTTATAATATTTATAGGCAAAAACCTTCTATTCACTGAATAAAATATATTTTTAGGGTTCTTTAAGCTTTTATGGTCTCTTAAAAACCTCTACTCCCTGTTCCGTCAACCTCTCCACATTAACTTCTATTTATGAAACCCCAAAACCCTGCTGCCTAGTGTAACCACAGCTAACCTCGAGTGGCCAGTCCCGACCCAACCGATGACTTGGTCATGGCTAGATGGCAAATTACGGAAATTGGCATAATAAAGTGCACGATAATTGCACGTTTAGCGTTTATTGAATTACGAGCTTCTAATGCGCGACTAACTAGACAAGTCTTCCCCTTTTTTTAGCAGCAAAAACACACTAGTTAAAAATTAAATCTAAAACCCAGAAAATCATGACGAAACCATTAATAATAATACCATCTCCCAAATTCCCTGTAATCCCCACAGTTACCGGCTTCAAGGATTGAGACAGAACAGCGGCATCGTCGAGAGTGCGCCCGTCCGTGGATTATGGGCATATCGGAGGAGATCAAGCTGGAGGAACTACCGCAAGAAGCCAAGCTAGCGCACCCGGATGCCGTCGTGCTGGTGGACCGAGCACCCGGCTCATCGTCGGGTGCAGCGCTCACGGTTTCCGGCGGTGCTCCCAGCGGCGCTAGTGGAGCCAGTGGCGGCACCAACAGTCCCATTTCGGATGGGAACAGTGACTGCGAGGCGGACGAGTACGCACCGAAGCGGAAGCAGCGGCGCTATCGGACAACCTTCACCAGCTTTCAGCTGGAGGAGCTGGAGAAGGCCTTCTCCCGGACCCATTACCCAGACGTGTTTACGAGGTGAGTAACATATGACAAGGTGGCGGAGATAACAGACCGCATCGAGACGAGACGCGAGAAGAAGGGCAACAAAATTTGCATAAATCGCTCATCGACGAGGCGCGACAAAGGCCTGAAAGTCATTTCTTGATTTTTTTGGTTTTACGATACGAAGAATATGGGTATATATGGTTGATAATAATAATAATGCCTTGACGCCGACGACCCCCCTGAGTGGATCGATCGATCTTATTTGGAGCAGAGAACGAACGAACGAACGAAGAACTCCTCCTGCGATAGCCCTAAGAAACTCTAACGATCGCAATTAGCATGCAGCAATGTGGTCGAAAGACAGCCGCCGTAATTGCCATAAATTAAAAGTCAGTCACTGATCGCGTTGAGGAACCAAAGTGAACGCTAATTGAGACCGCACGGAGTGCTCGGGCCTCAAACAAAAATCGAGACAAAAAAGTGAGCTTGACTCTGGTCAATAGCAGCCACAATTAGATCAACTTTTTGTATTTTTATTATTTGCTTTTTGCCGTATCGCTGGCAGTTTTTCAATTCATTAGGCAGCGGGTTTATTTAAATGCCCAGCAATTAATTAAGCAAATAAATCAAATCGCCTTTTGATTTCAGTATAAGCTTCAATTAGCTGCCAAGTGCTTGGATTGAGAGCAGCTTAGAAGAGGTGAGCTTAGGTCAACGATATGAGAAGCGAATAGAGGGGCAGATACTGTAACATTTTTTACACCTACTAATTAATTTCTTATTTGCTTAATTAAGTTTATTATCAAGGATTGTATTAGTTATAATACATTGAATATGAGAGATAAAATATGACTTAGCTTAACAGTTGAGAGGCTCAGCCTAACCACTTGAGAAGCGCAGAGAAAGGCTTAGCTCAGCATTTTGAGAAGCGCAGAAAAAGGGTCAGCTTAGCATTTTGAGAATCGCCGAGAAAGGCTCAGCTCAGCATTTTGAGAAGCGCAGAGAGAGCTACAAGTTTACTATCAAGTCTTGTATTTAAAATAAACGGAATGTGAATTAAGAATATTATTTAACCTAAACAACATTTTCAAAGATAGATTCATGCTCGGCTCATCAATTTGAGAATCGCAGAGAGAGGCATTTGCAATTCGATCTTCTCTCTGTCCTAAATCACAGCACTTTTTCCACTTTATAACTAAGTTTTCTCTTTCCATCTTCTTGCAGAGAGGAGCTGGCGATGAAAATTGGATTAACCGAGGCGCGCATTCAGGTAAGCCAAGATTCCAAGGAGTAGGAGAATTCAGGGCTCGAAGCTGCACAGATTTTGTTGCGGTTAATTCGCGTGGCCTGTGCCCACGTGCAGCCAACAATGTTGAAAATTGAAAAATAATGGAGCATGTCCCTACTAATGAAATCGGAGGAGAATAAAAAGCGGCTAGTAGAGAGACAGCTGGAGGGGAATCGGATCGCTTGCCCAGGCGGAGAGAGAGAAATTCATTTAATTCTGTTTTACTGCCAGTCATTACATGCCCGGTCAGTTTATGGCTTATGCCGGCCAGTCGTCGCTTCCTTTTAATTACCGCTCATGCTAAACAACATTATTTGCCTCCGACTTGGAGTCCGGCTCCGATTCAGACTCTGACTCCCATTTCGAGTGCAATCAGAAGCCGGCGTCCATATTCAGATTGTTATATTAAAAACTAATTAAAGGGGCGTTTTCAATAACAACGCCCATTAATTGGAGGCTCTGGGTTCGCGGGATGTACAGCATACAGTAGCCTGCCAGCAGCACATAACTCACGGCTTCCATCTCCTTGCCGATCCTTGCAGGTCTGGTTCCAGAACCGGCGCGCCAAGTGGCGCAAGCAGGAGAAGGTCGGCCCCCAGTCGCATCCGTACAATCCCTACCTGCCCAGCGGCGCCGCCACCATGCAGACGGTGGTTGGAGCCGCCCTGCCGCCGAATCCCTTCACCCACCTGGGCTTCCAGCTGCGCAAACCCTTCGATGCCCAACACGCCGCCAACCTGGCCGCCTTTCGCTATCCCCACTTGTCCGCCGGCCCCATGATCCCGTCGGGGTACTTCAATCAATTCCAGAGGTGAGTAACTTCAGGGAACCTACACCATAGGTCATAGGGGATTAATTTCCATCCTTTTGCCATATTTTCAGGGCTCCTCCGCATATGCTGCCCCCTGGAATGGCCGGCATGTACTCCCCCTCGAGCTCCTTCCAATCGCTGCTGGCCAATATGACGGCAGTGCCGCGTGCTCCGCCCCTTGGCAAGCCGCCCACCGCCCTGCTGGTGGGATCCCCCGATCTGCACTCGCCCAATCACCTGCTCGCCTCGCCGCCCACCTCGCCAGCCTCGGGACACGGCGCCCAGCACCAGCATCCGGCGCATCCGCCTCCACAGGTGCCGCCTCCACCACATCCAGTTGGTGTCCAGCCCGCTCAACTATCGCCTCAGCAGCTGGTCGGGATTGCCTTGACCCATCAGGCACCGTGTCTGTCGCCGACACAGACTGCTCCCGTGGCCCTGACATTGTCTCATTCGCCACAGAGGCAGCTGCCACCGCCACCAGCGCAGCATCAGGCGAGAGCCGCCACGCCGCCCGAGGACAGACGCACCTCCTCCATAGCCGCACTACGTCTGAAGGCCAGGGAGCATGAACTGAAGCTGGAGCTGCTGCGCCAGAATGGACATGGCAACGATGTGGTCAGCTAGCTGGAGGAGAATAAGAAGGAGCTTTCCCAGATGGAGGACATGAATGTCAGGAAGGATATCAGCCCAAATCCAAGTGCAAACACTTTTCCCGTTCACTGTAGTCCTAAGCCCATAAGTTATTCACTTGTATGTATTTAACAGGGAATTTTTGAAATAAATTCAAATTGTAAAATAAATTAATGATTTGTTTAGAGATTTAAATTTATTTAAATAATATAAACTGGCTACAAAAACATTAAAAAGAGAGCGAAAGTGTTGGTTGTTGAAGAGTACTTTCTGCCTTCCTCTGCGCATTACATAACCTAGTTGATCCCTTGAGATTTATATTAAGAAACAAGGTAAACAGGTGAACAGTTTGGCTTAAAAACTCTCTACTCTATATGAGGTAATTGTTCAGTGAGCTCTACAAAATCACAGTCATATCTATACTATTACAGTATTACTGACACCATTTCGGTAATAATTTTCACATCCTGCCATAAAAACACAACCATAAATTCGGTATCACCAAACTAGCCCATCTAAGCCCTTGGAGTATTCCCCAAACAGCACCCAGCTGTTCATCATCTCTTTGTTTCTTCTGGTAATTCCCACAAATTAGCCATAAGCCGAGGCCTAATGGACAAAAGCCCCTCCATAATGTGCGTAACAACACCTACTTATGGAGAGCGGAGAAGGGGCAGTCGCCGAGCACTGATTCACAGCCTGTCCGACCAGATCTTGGGAGTAGTACGGGTACAGTATGTCTGAGTCCAACTCAGATCCGGAGTCGGGCGGCTGCCATTAATCAGTGGTCTTCCCATAAATCAGCGAGTGAAGGGGAGCGGCTTGGAGCTGTAGAGGAGACGGAGGAGGAGGCATGATCAAAAACAAAAACAGAATCATCTTCTGGGGGAGGGTGCCACAAATATAAATTTATGAATAAATTAGAAACAAATTAAATATGTTAATGAGGCACCAAAGTCAAAGTGAGAGGAAGCCACAATCGAAGTCTCTGACCGGCGACTTCCATATGTTCGTCGTTCTCTCTCTCTCTCTCGCTTTTGTTGGTGAATTATGCGCGGTAATTAATAAAATGGAATATTTATGATAACATTTATAAAACACGAAGTTGCCTAATTCGATTACCAGATTTTTTGGTCAGCCGCTCATTTCTTTCGCCCCAAAAAAGAGTAAAGCGAAGCTGGAAAAAAGAACCAAAGAGGCTACTCCTCCTCACATGGCCAGGTAATTGCGATGAGGTGGAACTGTGATAATCATGTTTAACCGTCGGACGGATGGATGGACAAGCGATGCTGCCTCCAAGGGTCTGCATAATTTCTGGACAGAGCGTTTCATGCATTTCAATGAGTTCGTCAAATGCAGCAAACGGCGAACGATCCCCCGATCTCTCTCGCATCGAAACAATTAATTTGCATAATAATCAAGCCGAAGGGGCGGCATAAATACACAACCGGGCAGAAAGGGGGGGAACTCCAACAACCATATTAATAATCATTAATTAAGGCGACTAATTAACGCTGACATTAAGAGACTGCATTTTAATTACTCCCTCTGCCAGTTGACAGGCTTTTAGTTTGGTTTTTAATAATTAAAAAATTAATAGAACGATAAAGCTAAAGTAAAATTAATGTATAAATATTTGTGCATTAACTCGCTCGGTGCACGCTAGCTATTTGTCTAACATCTCTATTCTAACATTTAATTTGTTGGCAAATTTACACACAGAAACATTCGATTAAAGTGGAGGTTTTTTTTTAGTTTTAATTCAATTTAAGTTCGACGCTAACTTAATTGTTAATTCCACGAGCAGCGAATAGGAGCAGCTGGCCAACAACAACCACAACAAGTAACTACAATGAAGGCAACATTTTTTTCCTGCTTATTTTCCTTCTTTTCTCCATATATTATTTTGTTGCCTTGCGAGACAAAATGCAGCTTTAGTTGTTGCTTTTTTTTAACTGCTGCACATATATGTAATTGCCCAAGTGTGTCCGATGTGAGTGTGTGTGTGTTTCGTGTGTCGGCGCAATTAAGTTTGCGTTTAATTTGCAATTATCCAAACGACTCAAACTAATTAGCGCCACTTTGATTAAAAAACTGGCAACAAAAAATGGAAATGAAAATGAAAATTGAAAACGAAAATATTTGCAATTTTTGTAAAAAAAACAGCTATAGATCCCAAGCGAAATCGAAACCGGCAAACAGTTCCAAAATGCCAATGAAAATTCGCAGAAATCTTAATTTAATTTCGCTGCAAACATAAAACGAAATCAGTTTGGCCCTGAAAAGAAAATAAATAAAAATACATATATACTCATGAAATTGGCCATAAAATCACAGCCTAACATCTGTCTGGGGTTATGGCAATACCTGGCCGCTGGGAATCGATCGACAAATTATAAATTCATTGAGACAAACAAAAGACTTAGGCAACGAACTTTCTGCTTACGCACGGGGAAAAGGGTCGAAAGGGGCGGCAGGGAAACGAAGGGAAGAAGAAGAAAAAACCACATAAAACTGAATGAAATCAAAAATCCAGTTACATATGAATATATTTATTTGTAGAGCAGTTATAGTGGGATCAACACGATGAGATAATCTCAGCGATAAAGGCACAGTTTCCCAAGCTTCAGTTTATAAGATTATATGCGATGTGGCTTTATCAAGTTATAAGATCACAAAAACACACTTTCCATTATAAATTACGATATATTTTATAATTTTACGATGCCATTATCAAGCTCATCACATTTTCTTACGACTTTGTCACCATTTATTGATGGAGAAACTTTGGTTTTGACCTTTTTGATGTTC
Organism: Drosophila orosa; assembly: GCA_018904745.1. NCBI lineage: Eukaryota > Metazoa > Arthropoda > Insecta > Diptera > Drosophilidae > Drosophila > Drosophila orosa. Next base: position 7,658 of record JAEIIH010014056.1, read on the forward strand.
CTTTCTCTAAGAATGTTTATGTAACTTTTAAATAAATAAATCAATTTCGAAAACAATTAAGCAATTTACAGGTGGCTTTTGAATATTTTTTTCTCAAAAGGTTACTCAGTATCCCGTAGGTCTGCTTTTTCCTGTTCAAACTTCCTTTCTCTTGTTTTCGGCTCTGCGAAAATTATTCGAGTTCTGTCTGCGTCTTGGCACTGTTTGCATAAATTAAATTAAGACAGACTCCAAGCTCCTCTGGCTGCAGGACCAATCCACTCCACAGTCCAATTGGAGCATGTTCGATTCTAATTAACTTGTTGGCATAATTGCTCACTCTCGTTCTTCCACTGCCACTCTGAAGTGCATTGCATGTCAAGTTCTCTTTGCTTCCCAAAACAAGTGCCACAATTTTGAATATATAAATCATTTGGAGTAAGGGAAAGGGACCGGGACCCTATAAGTGCCGACAAAACGGTAACGATGTGACTTTTATTATATATAAGTATGTATATACTCCAACAAAGCGACACGGAACCACAAAAATAAAAAGAACGACAAAATGAGAAACATTTGGCGCCGTGGCAATTAGTTATCGAAGACGTCGCGCATTGACAAGCAAAAGTCAAGGCACTCGAGGAAGCCACCCAAAAAGACAACGAAACGAACGAGACAACGAAGAGCAGAGGGTCTGCAGGAAAGCTATATAAAGTGGACATTATCCAGGCCAAGCGATGACTCACCCTGAACAGAGGAAGGAGAGTCTACCCAAGTTGCTGTAAGTGGAAGCTTCAAGTTACCATTTCCTCGAGTCCGTAGCACCGCCCCAAATCATGGCAACGTGTGCCGATCGTGAACGAAGCCTATATTAAAATGTAGCCCAGCTGAACATTGATCCTTATCGACAAGACCAGGGAGTTGGGCATGGCTGCCAATCCTGGGGAGGAGGCGATGTTGCAATTGGTAGCCAAACAGCAGCAGCAGCAGGAGCAGCAACAACTTAGCACGAGACACAGCGCGGGATACACCTTGCACGCAAGGCAGAGAGCTCAGAGATGTACAGCGAAAAATATGGAACTAGAGGAGAGTCTTAGAGAGGATTTTTAGGGTTTATAATCACCTAGAGAGGTTAGCTGTATTTTTAAGGCTACTAGAAAGAGTTTTACTGAGTTAATTGCTTTCATAATTGAACATAAACTATCGAATTTATGTATTTTTCATCAAAATAATAATATAATAATGGAAAATCAATTTTAAATATATATTCCCCAAGTTGTCTTGTTAAAATTAATTAAAACCCCACTTCCTACATATAATAAACCCCATATCTACCATACAATACAATATAAAATTCAAATATTAATATCCCATTTAATTTTATCAACATTCATAATGCGTTTCCTTATCTGCTATCCCATACCATCTACAGTCACAATTAGAATAAAATATTCCCACAGATTTACTTAGTATGACATATGGCATCTCCCTATATATAGCCCGATGTGTAACATCCTACTGACCCATTCCCATGCGGGCCCTGGGCCGTGAATTCATAATTCGAGTCGAGTCTCATCTTTGAGCAGAGTTGTCGGAATGAATGCGCTAATTAAATAAACATAAAAGTCTCTGGTCCGGGCATTATCTACGCCTCCTTAGCTTATCGGCGAGCGACATGTGTAAGAGATCGGATCGCTTAGCGAATTAGCATATTCGAAGCCGAATCCGAATCGAGAGGCAGGCCCACGCAGCTGGCATTAGGATCGATAATGAGCTGATTAAGCTCGTAGGTGTTGCACCGTGCAAGATTAGATTAGGCTAATCAGCCGGATCAGCCGCAAAGAGATAGGAAGAGCCAGAGAGAGGTTTCTAGAAAATAAAGAAATCCAGAAACAGAAACCCGGCTATTGGAGATTGAAGATCAGAAACAAAAGCCGTTGAAGTGGAGCTGCTGCCTGTTCGCTGCTGCTGCCCCTCGATAATTGCTGGCTAAGTAATTAACTCGGCCAACGGCCACGTTGCAATGCGAATTATAATTCGAGTTTGCCACAAATTAAAATTGCCATCCGGCGAGGCATCCGCGGCATGCGACGCTGCGAAATCTGACAAGAAGCAGAGCAACAGCATAATAAAAATATGTTTGTAAAATGTGAAATTAAATAGGACGCAGCCAGCAGCTGCCCCAGAATGCACTGTGGAAAAAAACGGGAAAAGGAAGAAGAGAATTTACAGAATAAGGGGAAAAATTATTGTGAAGAATACAAAAAACAATCTTTAAAAATGTTTCAAGCTCAGCTGAAAATGTTTATCCGTTAAATTACATATTTTCTGGCATAAAAAAAGTCAAAATCTATTAAAAATCCATAAATAATTTAATTAATTTTCTGTCCGTGCACTTTTGTTGACATATTTGGGTGTGCCCCTCCCGAAAACAAAAAAAAAAAAAAAGGAAGCTGTCCCAAAGCCTACCTTTTTAGCCAGCTTGGCTCACTAATTTGCCATTTAGTCGGGCATTCGCGGCATTTGGTTGACAAGAGCGAGAGCAGCAGAGACAGCCGAACTTTAATGGCTTAATGTGGCAAATGTGGCAACAACAAGGAGGTGACTCCTCACCGTACCTCCTGGCCCAGAGTTGCACATTTCGGTCACATTTCGGGCCATTTCTCGGCTATTTGCCTGATTTTTCAATCATGCTGGGCCATTACCCGCAGCGGATCGCTTAAAATCTTATTAAGTTTTGTTTGTTTTCATCATTATTTTCACGGCCGGGGCCCATTTTCGGCCATTAAGAGTGAAAATCTTGTGTAAATCGAATTATTTGTAATTTATGGTGTGGCAGCAGCAGGAGAGGATTATTACCGTGCCGAAGAGGCATCATCATCACTGGCCAGTTCCTGATCCAGCCATTGCTAAACCAATAACCATTAAGCGTGCTAAAATCAATCGCAATTGCCTGCACCTCCCCCGAACCTTGGCAGTGTCCCTCCAGCTCCAGCTCCAGCTCCAACCACCACCTCCACCTCCACCACCACCATCTGTGGTTACAATTTGCAGACGATTTGCGGTTCCGAGGCAGCACCAGAGCCAACATGGCTGGAGGATCCACAGGCCAGCTCTCTGGCAGAGAGATCAGCAGACCAAACTGGTTCAAAGAGATTATCGATTTTCAATTACCGATGCGGCGAGTGTGCGGCTAAGTAGTTTGGTTTTTGTTTGGTCTAGCAATTTTCGAGCCGGACTGCAGCTGCCGGCCCAGCAATCATTTAGCCACTAAGCGAACGACCGGAAAAAAGCCAAAGCTAAATTGGGTAAATAAAAATTATGGCAGGATAAAAGGAACTGTGGCATTGGTCGATGAGGAGAGTGGAGATGAAGGTCTAAAACTTGTGAATATGTTTTTTTAAATTGTTTATTAAAATTTAATAATTTTCTGCTAAATAAAATTAATAAAAATGTTAAGCTTGCTCTAAAAACATATTTGTGGGATATAAATAGCTGTCAGATGATCCTTATTTTACAGTAAAGCCCTAAAAACTCTGCGATTTTCCTTTAGAAAATTAAAAATTAAGGTGAAGTCGTTAAAAAAAATGTTTATCCCATCTATTCTTATTGTAAATATATTTTTCTCCGCTGTAAAAAGTAAAAAAATAATAGGCTTTAGCCTTGTCATCTGTATTTGAAAATATCCAAGTGTTTTATTTTACAAAATCAAGGATATACAAGCTTTTCTTTATCGGAAAAGCAGAAATCCCAAATCCCAGAAATCCCAAGAAATAACCCGACTTGAGCCCATTAACTTCCGATTATCAGAGGCCATATCTCAAGGCTTTCGCTGATTAGCGGACTAAGCATCGAGTGGCTTAAACAAATTGAGTGCGACACTCGGCAGCGTGTTCCCATCAGGCGCGTCAGTCACTCACTCACTCACTCCCCAACTAACTAACTAAGTAACTAACTAAGCCAGCGAGTGAATGAGCTGACCATATGCGATCGCTTCCATATATATATACCCATATCTTATCTAACGAATCGTTTAGCAAGTCTAACTCGTTTCAGTGGCGTGTGACTTGGCCCGAAACTGGATAACTGGAGGAGATCTATGAATGAAAGCGGCTGGCTGGCTGGCTGGCTGGCTGGCTGGCTGACTGGGCTGCCTGGAGAGCTACGGGGCTATGCTAATCGCTGGGATTATAATTAATTAATTAGCCAGCCGGCGGCGGCGGCGGCCATCGTCATCGTAATCGTAATCGTCTCGTCTTTCTCCGCCGGCCCATGGGCGGACATGTGTACAGGTCTCCGACAAGTTCGTTGCCTGAGTCTTTCCTTTTTAATCGCGAGCTTCGCGCGGGCTTCTGCCGCCGGGGGTTATTGCTTCCAGCGAAGCGTCAGAAATTTAATCAAAAATTTCATAAACGCTCGGCGGCCAAATTGCACATTTAATGACAATAATTTGCGTAATGGATTTTCATGTTCTCGTAATTGAATTTATTTTAATTTAAACTAAATTGCGCTACGCGTTACACGAATTGGGATCGGGCCAGCGGTTTCCGCGCTGCCTCGGAATATATAATTTTATGCGCTCACGCGGTCTCTCCACTAATTGATTATAATTCTGTCAGTCGCCACCGTTGCCGTTGTCGGGCCGCTGCAGGTTCAGGTCTCGGATCCCCGAACTGGGTATCTTCCTGGGGTCCCAGGCAAAGCGGTCTGAGTGTCCAGTTCGCTGCTCCACATTTCGCGCATTATTTCGCGCTCGTTAGCCGGGCTGGGGGCTGCTGCTGCGTCCCATCACCACAACCAACTCCATCACCAGCCCCAAATGCCCATCATCATCAACAACAGCATCAGGAGGCTGCTGATACACCGATCGGCAGCTCACCTCCATCAGGATGCCTCAGCTAGAGGTGGCAGTACTACTCCATCATCTCCCCCAGCTAGGGGTGGGTAGGTGTGATAGGTTACTGCCTAAAGTCTTTATAAATTCTTTATGAAAATATGAACTCAAAAAACGGATGGCTTAAAGGTAGTTTATTTTCCTTTAGAAGCATTTTTATACTAGATCAAACCAAAGACCATATAATAAATAAGATGTGTAACGCCATACCAATTTTTTTTGCTGGCCTCTTAGGCGTGAAAAAGGTCTGGCCCTCCAGACCCTCTTGAAATTTTTTTGGATATATATTAAAGCATTTCGCATTGGTTTATTTTCTAAACAAGATATATCGTTAGCCCCCTCACGCCTCACGCTATCATCTCTACCCAAGGTTTGCCGTGCCTGGCAGGTGTTTTGGGATCGAAACGGCGATCGATATGCTTCGTCGCAGCCTGTTAATAAGTACTCATCGCTTGGCACTCGGTACCGTCCCGTCATCGGAGAGAGAAGGAGACGAAGGAGAAACCATTACCTGGGGAGGTGTGCTGTAAAACTGTTTGATGAATTTCATAATGGTGGGACATTATGTTTGCTTCCGCTCGCTGTTGCCACAATTTACTTTTTATGAATGTCAATGGTTTTTTAATTAATTGCAGGCCATTTTCGGGCTGCCCCCCTATATTCGGCGACTCGGATACGATACTTTACGAGCGTTACTCGTTTTCATATGCAAAAATCCGGGCAGCTCTCAAGGGGAACGCGCATAAATCTGAAATTGATCGCCAGCCATTAATGCAACCCAACTCCATGTGATTTGAAGCGATGTGAAGCGAAGCGATCGTTAAATTTGTCCCACTTGATGTGCCAATAACAGTATACTCCGGGAGCCATAAAAATAATTTGCAAATTTAAATAAAATTCGCAGTTTTCGTCAATAATCTACAGTAAATTGCAAGCTATTTGTTTACTAGCCTTACAGGGTATGAGGTGAGGGAAAGGTAGATTGGTTATTAAAAGGAATTTAAAAGTATTTTTAAGCTGCAACTTAATTTATTTTTATATTAATTATAAACCATTACAGAGGCTCTAAAGCAAATTATCTTTAAAAATATCTTGCCTTAGTTTTCTTTGCAATAAAATGATGATAATAAAACCAAATTTATTACCTTTAATTATTTATAATAATTAATTTCCTTAAATTCCTTTAAACATTGATATATTTTCCATTAAACGAACAAAGCTATACCATTGTAATCGACTGCTGCTGTACTGTCAGTTCATTAAAGGCGCTTAAATTGTATTTCAATGTGGAGACCTGGACCTGAAATCGGGCTTGGCACACCACGAGCGCCAGAAGCGCAGAAATCCAATCAAAACGCTGCCCAAGACGCCACCAACACCAGAAGACCAGAACTCTGGCCACAAGTCGGGCTCAAGCGAAGACTCGAACGAAGACTCGACCCCCTGTGCGAGCCATTGTCGTAAATCACACATTAAAATATTTATTTGTATTTTTAGTTGTTCAGAAATTAGCTAAGAGCCCCCAGTCGGGCTCCGAAATCGAGTCGGGGTCGGGAGTCGGGTCTCGGCTTTGTTGTGCGAGTGAATTTTAATTTCCTTTTTATGATATTTTAATTTATTTCAGCGTAAATCAAAACCCAAACGAGACATGCTCTCGCGCGCTCTCCTTATTTTATTTTTCTCGCAACCAGAAGAGGCTGCACTTTTAATAAATTAGATTACTCTTCGATGGAACACTTGAAATAATATTATTTTAATCATGATCTTAAAAGAAATATAAGGTTGAAGTTTTTTGTTGCAAAGGGTAAGAAAATAGTTATAAATATTCTTCAAAATACTCTATAAAATATAAAATATTTTCTTTGTTATTTATAAAAGAAGGTATTTGTGATACACATCTTAAAATTTATTTAAAATATCTAAATCATATTTTGTTTAAAATAATTTTTTTTTTATGCAAATTAAGTAAATTTTTTTGTCGCTTTCAGCTGCAGTTTTCAGTTCATTCAGAAATAAGGTAGTAGAGAGCGGGATATATTTATTGTATTGTTTATAATTATTATTCTACATTTTCTAAGGATTTTAGGATCCTTTTTAAAGGAAAAGGATACAGATCTGAAACGTTAATTCTTACTTTTAAAAACCTCCTCCTTGGTTTATTCAAGTGCACTTCTTTATTTGGTTTTCGGAGTGGAGCAGCGGCGCTTCCTCGGATCTCCGACATCCGCGCGAACTGCATAAATCTTGAAAGGCTCGGGCTGGGTAACCCTACGAGCCGGGGGACACCGGGAGTGGAGCTTAAGGTAGACTAACAAGCTGGAAAACACTCCGAGGCTGGCATGCAGACAAAGATTGCTTTTTCACAGCTTGTGGTACGTCCGGCAGTTTATTAATTTGACGTTTCCAGTTGCAGTCCAGCGGGATGATCGCCCTGGTCCGGCGACCAGTTAACGGTGCAACAATTTGTATACATTTAAAGGAGGCATTGCCTTTTTTTTCGGCTGTGGGGCGTGGCCGGGGTCCCACAGCAATTAGTCCAGAAATTGGGACCAGTCACTGGCTGCCATCTAATTATGCAGACTCTCTTTGGTTTCATTCCAAAAATCTCAAAAACTATGGGGAAGGAAAGCTCTTGAAAGCTATCTGGACTGTTAGCCAGTTTCTGGCAATTCCAGTAGATGGCGATAGAGTTGGATATAGTCTTATACTCTGTAAAGTTGGCCATGTTCCAGGGGAAAACTCTTCCTGCAGGTTGCGGGCTGTAGAGTCCTTTGGTTATCCCTGAAGTTGATGTTAAAGAACTATTAACATATTCAACTTCAGGGATATCCAAAGGTTAAGTCGCAAGGTTTAAAATATGCAACAACTAAAATATATAGTTTGATTGTGACTTAACTTAGAAAGTTAAATTCAAAAGAATATAATAACTCTAAAACTCTAAAATAAAACAATTTAAAGCACTTTCAACTTATTCTTGTAATTTACAACGAAGAAGTAATAATGCATTTTCTTTAATCCCTTTCCTTTAATCCCCTCCAAATCCTCAACAGTAACTCCTTGTTGCTTCTTCTCATCAAACCCATTGCAACTCTTAAAATCACCCCTCAAACGTGTTGCATTTTAAAATTTTAAAATAAATTGGGTCATATAAAGCTTCACTGTTTCCCAAAAAAACTCCATGCCAAAGCCCTAACAGTATTCTTAACAGACTCACCCCTAAGTAACGACTGGAAGTGTTCATTTCTTCCCAGGGGTAGTTCAAACCAAGGCTGTAAACTAGCATAATGAACATTTGACAGAGTCCTGGAAAACTTTACATTGAAGGAAAGGAACAGAGCCTTTAAAATACTGAACCAACAGGACCTTACCTCTACAGAGCTCTGTTATACATATAGAATCAGATTAAGAACTGGCCTTTACAGAGCTCTGTTGTATATATAGAATCAGATTGAGAACTTGCCGTCGCCATGCTGACAGTTTGCTGTTGTTGGGCGGAAGACAGCGGATAAGTTAATGTACAATCTCTGTTCCCTTTAAAAGCATATGAGGCGATGTTGTCTTTATGCCTGAACAGAGTCGACCCAGACTTCTTCCACCGCCACCCACCCAGCAATTGCTGTTTACACGCCTGGAGATGAGGAGGGGCCACGCATTTGCATAAAGCAGCCAGGATATGGAGGCTACGGAGGATATGGAGGCTACGGAGGCCATGGAGACTACGGGTTCCACGAAGGAGTATAAAATGGGCAAAGAAGTCGAATGACGACGATGTCGCCAACTTGTTAGCGGACGCTGGCATTTTTTTTTGTACACTTGCATATGCAGAGATAATGCGCCACCCATTGCCACCCAATGGCCACGTCCTTGCCAAGCGCCCACACATGTCAGTAGCAGTGGCAGCGTCGGTGGCAGTATCCATGCTCCTTTCTCCGTGCAATGTCATGGCTGCGTGCGTGGCTAAGAGAGCACATAAGTCCCCCGGAAAGACGAGCCAGTCCGTGTCCGTTTCAAGGCAAGATGTGAAGAGGAGGAGAGCTGGGAACTGGGAACAGGCAACTACTAGCAACTGGAGCCAAGGACACGGATGCGGACAGACTGTTCCACTTTCTTTGCTGATTAGTGATATATGCATGCAAGCATGCCAGGGTGTGGGATGTCGGATAGAAACGGATTACGAGATTACTTTTCTGGGAAAATAAGATAATGTTTGAGAATCAAATGAATTAGTTTAAAGGGAAAATATTAAAGTGGGGGAAAAGTCAAAGGAAATCTATTTCGAAGAAAACTGCAATTTACAATTGTTTGTAGACACGAAAAAAATATATATATTTCTTTATTTATCGCAAGTGATTACAATTAACATTAGCTGTTTGTGGTTTGGTCACTGGTCCTAGCAGTTTTATCAGCGAGTATTCGTAGTCGTAGTTAATTCTAGTGAACATCTTTTAGGGTTCTCCATCCAAGGTTATATTTTCCTGCTCCTCCTCTTGCATCTCCTCCTTCTGCACCTTTTCCTCCTTCTCTTCCTGTTGCTCGGATGTTGAGTTTTCCCTTTGCTGGCCTTCAGCTCGTTCCTTTCGAACGCTTTCTTGGTCCTTCTTGGATTTATCAAGATCTCCAGGAAACTGGATTTCCTCCAAATTTCTTACTCCTATAGACTCCATCTGATTTTCCGCAGCTTCAAGTTCTATCTGATTCTGTAACTCCTTAGGAAGCTCTTCCAAGTCCTTTGCCTCCTGATTTACTTGAGGGAACGGCAACGCCCTTAGCCGCTGCACCATATCCTCTAGGGTCTCAGGAGCTTCCCGTTGCTCCTTGGCTGCTTCCTTGACAGATGATCGCTTCCTGGCCACATCATGCTGTCGAGAGGCCGCACACAGCTGGGCCTGTGGTCTACTCGCCCCCGTAACTTTGGGAATGGCTCCCGTGGATTGCTTTTGAATGGCCAACTGAGTGGAGGTGGTGGTTACAGTGGCACAGCAGGCGGCTCCCTCGATTTCCTCCTCTTCCGGCTTGGGCACAATTCGAGTGCAGGCCACAGAGTTCAAGGATGTGGTGGCCTCCTCGGAGGGCTGCGTTTGCTCTACGAGTTCGGCCTCCTGACGGCGAATGGCTTCGCGTTCCGCTATCCTGTTGATCATGGCGGTGCCCCTTTGGGATGTGGAGCTCAATCTGGCTATTAATTCATTGCCCTGCGCCTCCAGCAAACGGAGACGCTCGGCTCTATTGTCTGATACTCGCTCAATGTCCTCCAAACGCTGCTCGAGAGTTTGCGAGATGCTGGCCGAGGTTTGGGGCTGCTCCGGCTGGGGATTCATGCTTTGGTGATGCTCGTGCAGAGTGTCCAGCTTTGTGACCAAGCTCTCGCCACGTTCGGTGTTCCTGGAAAGCTGAGACAACAACTGCTGGCTCTCCTGCTCCAAACGCTGAAGGCGCGTCGCTCTCCTGGTGGTGTAGGCCTCCTCTTCGGTTGTGAGTGGCGAGGCAGAGGTTTTGGCAGAGGGTCCTGCCGCTGCTTCTTCGGTGTTACTTTCAAAGCTTCCCTCGCGGCTTGGTGCCCTTCTAATCCTGTCCAGGGACTTTTTCAGATAGTGTCCCCTGTCTGCGGTGCGCCTAATTCTCGATATTAGCTGGCGGGACTCCTCTTCGAGGCGTCCCAATCGCTCCGAGCGCTTTCTGGTGTACTCCTCCTCTCGGGGCGTCAGGCTTCCGGTGGCTGGAGCCGAACTGGCTCTGGTCATCCGCTCGAAACGCTTTTTATTGATGAACTCCTCCAGGGGCACTGCGTGCTGGGCTGGTGAGATTTCGTCCTGAAACTGGCACAACTGAATCTCGAGGCGTTCACGGTTGTCGGAGGTCTCCAGCACCTGCTGTATGAGGTTTTTGCACTGCTCCTCGAGCTTCTGAATGCGACTGGCGGTCCCTGAAGTGCCGGGAGCATCGTCCTCGACTCGTTGCCTGCTTCTGGAGCTGTGTGAGGTCCTCGAAACACCGCCATGGGCTCCATCCTCTTGCTCTAGGTCTTGCTCTTCATTATCTATTCCACCCTTCCCGTTTTCTGCAGAATCTGCTGCTTCTTCTCGCCAACCACAGGTCGGTGGGGCACTATTCCAGCGCAGGACTATCTCCTCGGCCTGTCGTCCCGGTGAAGTGCTCTGCATTCGCTTAATCCTGCGCGTATGCTCGAATTGATCCCTGAGAATCTTTCGACGACAGGCGGACGACGATGATGATGATGAAGTGGCTGCCTCAATGGGAGCTGCTGCTGCCACATCACGTTCCTCATCGGACTGAGGCCCCGAATCGCTGTATCCACTCTCCGCCGAATGATTGGCATCTTCGAGTTTCCTTCTGGCAAATTCCCGCCGCCACTCATCGCACTGTTCCTGACTCTCATCGTTCTTGGCCCTGGCCAAGGCCCACTTCCTGCGGCAGTATTCCAGCTCGTCCTTCAGTTCGCTCAAGAGGCGCCTCTTCTGCTGCAGTTGGTAGCGCAGGATCTGTTCCTGGGTGTGGAGCTGGCGATGCTGGCGCTGCATTTTGCCTACCAGGTGCCAGGTTTTGGTTAGCTCCAAGCTAACCGCACTCAACCGTTTCTGCTGCTCGTTGAGGCGGTAGTCCAGGTGGCTGTTTAGGGTCTTCAGGCGGCTGGTCTCCTTCACCAGAGACTTCTTCTCCAGGATGAGGTCCTGCCAAGGAGGGCAAAAAGGCATTAGTTACGGATGCTACTTAAGTGGGAGAGATTGAACTGAAGGCGAAAACTTTTAAAGTGCTCTCTCTAGCCAGAGATGGCCAAACTTTTCACTCAATTAGAGTTTAAACCAAAATAATCCAAAATAATGACAGCAAAATCAAAGGAAAGGAAGCTTAAATACTGTGGAAACTATATATAAACTACAACTTCATATAAAACATTACTTTATCCAGTTGGTGAGAATTTAAAAGCGAAAATAAATACTAAATACTGTCAATTCTAAAATTCCTGAGCTTATAATTAAAAAGAAAACTCTTCTCACTCAATGAACCCATAAAAACGAATCCTTCAGCTACAGGAAACAACACCTAACCCCCAACCAAACGCAGTGGGAATAGTCTTTCTCTCTTCTTCAAGGATATCAGATATGCAACATGTTTTGTGCCAACGGCAACTGACCGATAAATTCAATTATGTGCACAACAACGGACTCTCGGCCTCGGACTGCAAGGACCTTGGACCCCCAACCCAGCACTGCCTTTCAACATCGATGCTCGGCAGGACGTCAGCAATAATGAAGCTCAGGCTCGTGCTTGGCCGCTCGGCACTCGACTAAATAAAGCGCTTAAGTGAATAATGCAAAACTTTGCAACAGCCGCAGACGAAGCTCCAAGGAGCAGCGAAAAAGAAAGGGGAGCATCCAGGGCGGGGGATGGCAGACACTGGCAAGGAGCCCGAGCAGGCGAACAGGCTGCACTTCATCAGCAAACCGGATACGACAACTAACAAGCCCGATTGTCCGCAGCACTTGAAAGAAGCAAGGGAGTACTAGGCGGAACTGGGTCTATAGACAGAGAAAAACTTACAAAAGAAGTTAAAGCGCTTGATTTTACATATTTTTGATTCTATAATCTGCATTATCTGCATGCAATTCTATCAAAAATCCTAATTTGAGAGGCTAGAACTCTAAGGATTTTCTTTCCCTGTAGCAACTGAAACTGGGACTCACCTTCAGCTTGATGTAGGTCTTGCTGACGCTCAGCTCCGGTGGCTTGCGGTGGGTATCCTCCGGCCCTCCGCCCGTAGAGGAAGAGGCAGCACCAGTTGAGGTCGCACTGCCGCTACTGCAGGACGGCAGCTCCTCGAACTGCACGCGCTCTATTTTGTGGTGGCTCAAGAGCTCCATCAACACTTTCCAAACTTTTGGCAAGTTGCCAATGATTTCTTGGGCCGAGGCAACTTTTCCCATAATTTCGGGCTCATGGCTTTTTAACGAAGCCACAGTGGCACCCGCACCCTCACCGGTTCCCGAACTCCTCTTCCTGTGCCTTCTGACGAGTGCAGCCTCTGGTTTACAACTGTCCGTGGTGTCCTCGTTTGTGGGCGTGGGTGTGGCACTGCGACTTTTGTCTGATTCCACGGGGGAGTCGCCATGGCCGGTGGCCTGCTCGACGAGCTCAAAGAGCAGCTTGGGCAGCGTGGCGCCGTCACTGCAACTGCCCTCGGCTTGGGTCATCTGATTGAGTAGCTGACGGTTCTCCTCCAGCATTTGATTCAGTCGATCAATGTCCATGCTGCTCTTCTCATTGAAACCCATGATGAGCTGGCTGAAGAGCTGTGAAGGAAAAGGAGAATGGGTCATAGGAGGGCTCTGTGCCTATAAGAGATTAACTCACCATGTTGACTGCTCCCACCTGCTCGCTAAGCAGACGCTTCTCGAACTTGTGCTCGTTGCATTCCTCACGCAACTTGGCCAGCTCCTCGTTGGCCGTTTCCACCTCCTTCATTAAAGTCTGGTTGCGCTCCTCAAAGTTCTTGGTTCTATACAGAATATTATAGAAATCTTTGGTAACCGAATTAAGGAGTAAATAGGAGTACACATACTTTTCCTGCTCGGCGATGAGTTCATCCTTTTTGATGGAGATTAAACGCTGCAGGTTCTCATACTCAGCAGCCGCCACTCGCTGGCGTTCCTCATAAAGCTGCCTCAGCTGACGGATATTAACCAATTGACGCTCGTATTCCTGGCGGAGATTATTCGACATGATCTTCATCTCTCGCTCGCTGAAGGAGTTTTCTATTTCGGTTAGCTTCACCTTGAGCTGGAACCAAAAAATAACTTTAATTCTGGCAAATAAACCTTATTTAATTGTCTCACCTGAGCACACTGTTCTTCCTTGACACTCAGCATTTGCTTGCAGCAGGAGATGACTTCCTTGAGGGTTCCCACCTGGCGTTGAACCACTTCCAGCTCTCCGCGCAGCGACAGATTTTCGGCCTGTGCCTGTTGCAGAGCCAACTGGGCATTGGCCAGTTCTATATTGGCATGGCGACTCCTGGAGGTGGGATTGTCATCATCGGGATCGATTTCTGGATTTTCTGGGGATTCCTGCTCGTGTACTTCCTCCTCTTCCCCTTGCTCTTTTCGTAGTCTTCGATTCTCGGCCTTTTCTTTGGCCAATTGCTGCCTGAGATTCGTTATCTCATCCCTTAGGTCCTGCACAGCAGTTTGGCGAGCTTCCCTCTTTTGGCGCAACTCCTCCCTGAATTCCTCCAGGCTTTGTTCTTTTTTTGGACACTCCTCCGACATTGCTGGAGCTTCCTTTGCGAGGATTTCCGAAGATTTTTCTACTTTCTCTTCTCTAGAAACTACAGAAGATCCGGCCTTCTCAGATTCTCTAGGTATTTGTTCGGGGGCCTGCTCCAGAATCAGATTTTCGTGCTCTATGTCGTTCCACCAGGGCTCGTCGTCGTCGTTGGTTGCCTGCTGCTGGGGCTGCATCTGCGCCTCATCTGCAGACTGGGTGGACTCGGCATTTCCCATTTTCCCCGAGGAGAACAAAGGCGAGAAGCAGCGCTCTGGTATGCGGTTGTGGCGAACTGTTTACCAATGCAAGTTCCCGATGATGATGATGCTGCTGCTGCCCGTCGTCTGGCAAGCGTTATATTTACGATCTACGATCTGCCTTAATGCGACTTTTCCTCGAGAGAAAGAGTCTTCTTCGTCAGAGCACAAAGAAAACCCGGTGATCCAACGACGATTCACCTATCTGCAGATCTACAGATCGCTTCCAATTGATATGGCAAGCATATATACACACAGAAATATCGATGTCTATATCTGTGTGCGCACACGCGAGTTTTATGTCGATTTCGCAATTTTCTATTGACTTTCACTTTTCCACGCAAAGGATAGGTTTTTTGATCAATATGATTATTAGTTCGTTGAAATATAGTTCGTTGTAAACTTAACACTTCAAAGTAAACCGTAAAAAGTAACGAAAGTAATTATCTAGTATACATATGATAAAGTTCTATATGTATTCGACGAGGCGTTGGAAAATTTTTTGTTCGAAATCTAAATTTCTATCCGTTCGGCGCTCGAACGGAACTTTTCGGTTGGCCAGCTCGGGAAAAACTGAGAAAACATCGAATAGATTGGGCTATTTTTAACGCACCGTGGATTCTCTCTATGCTCTATTCTAATTTTCTCTCTAGTGGCCAACTCTCGCATAAAATGCATTTGGGGAAACTATGATTAGGAGGAGGGTCTGTGGCTAGCACATAGTCTGAGCATTTAGCCAGGACTCTGCTCCCTCCTCCCTTTAATTATTGTTATAAGGTCCAATGCACATTTTAATTAGACAAATATGTCATATGATTGGCGTTTAAATTTAGACACACGCGTCAGTTTAATTATGACTAATGGGAGAAATCAAAACAAAACTCTTGCCACATCGGCGCAAGGCAAGACAATGAAGATCACGACCAAGTGGAAAGACGCTGCCAAGGATGGTTTCGCAACAGTTACAAGGTCATTGCTCTCAAATATGAAGCAGAAAAGGAAATTTTTTGGAGAATTAAAGACATTGGAGTGGAAAATTAAATAATAAGTGAGATAGGTATACATTTATAGTGAATATAAAGTAAATATAAGGTAAATAGTAGGTAATATAATAAACTAAAAAAATTAGAGAGCTTCAACTGAGCGGAAATACATAAAGTTTAGATTATAAAATATATAATAGAAATAAATAGATACTTTTAAACCCTTTTAAAGACCCCTTAAGTTCCATTAACTTTTAAAATAATGCAAAAACCTTTCAGCTCTTTACCATTTATCCTTTTTCAGTACCTAAGATAACCACTTGACCCACTTCCCTTTGCCATTGCCCACAAAGGAGAATATATCTGTACCCTTTATTAACCAATTTGTGACAGTAGTAGCCAAAGGGTGCGTAGGAAAAACTTCCGCGGAAAAGTTTCAAATGAAAATGCATTTGCTAGCTGATTTTTGCCCAGGCTGTGCCAGCTTTTCTTTCTTTTTCCCCCCAAAAAAAAAAACGTGGGGAAACACGCAGCAATGACTCTGATGCAAAGGAAAGAGCGTGGGGATGGATGTTGGGAATGATAGGGGAAGCACACATTTGGCAAAGTGTCGCCAGGCTTGAAAATGAAAATCAACAATGCAATTTGCCTTGGTGTCTCCTTCCTCCCTTCCCCCCCTCACACTCTCTGCTGTTTGTTGTTGCGACTACAGAAAAAAAAAGAAGCCGGCTAAAAACTTGAAGCGCCTGGCAAAAGTTGTGCCCGCCGCCCCCCAACTTTCACAGAGATTGCGCACACACAGGCAAATGTGCAGCGAAAGTTGCAAGTTGCAAGAAGAAGGATACGAGGCAGCCAGGCAAGGACAGTCAGGGTGCCCGGAAAAAGTTGCAGGAAAATGTGCATTGTGTTCATTATAATGGAATAATAAACCGAAGCGGCGGCTGGGCTCAGATTGAGCTTGCCCACCAAAAAGGCTCAGGCTTGTCCTTGATGTTTTTTTATTGGGGATGCAAGCTTCTCGAGCTGCTCTCTGTTTCCTAAATATGAAATTAAATATGTTTAAATAAATCCCAGTATTAGTTACTAAGTACATATTTTTTTTTAATATCCTTTTAACTAAAATAACATATACAATGAATTAACTTCCCAGCTTTTATGTACAATTTCTACTGTATTTTTGACGAGCTTTCCCTCTTTTCTCTTTATGTCCTAGGCTTCATCTTGCGCCAAGTTAATATCCAAAAAGGAAGTTTCAGCTGCAGCTTCATTATCCTGACAGCCAGCTAACCATATGAGGCAATGCCATCTTAGCCAGCTCAGCCCACAGAGTCTGCGTTTAATTAGAATAACTTTGGGCACAAAGTCAAAGTTAAGAAAGGCATCCAGAGAACAATGGAAGTAGATGAGATGGCTCCCTTGCACTGCAACAAAATCTGCCCTTAGATTAACCTTAAACTCGAAGGAAGCTTCCGGGAAAATCACACTTTTCTCCCACTGCAAGTATCAGGGGACGTAGGATTTACAAACATTCCCATGCCAGTCAGCAGGAATTGAGCATAAATAATGCAACAAACTTGCCGCATATTTTGCGGCAGACAAATGGGGGGACGTACAAAGGGTTGTGACTTATGTAGATGAGGCAACAACAATGCAACAACTTGATTAGGAACGAGAAGCAGCAACACGTTGACACATCCTCGCATCCTGCTGCAAAGTCTCATTTCCTCAATAGCCGGTGGTGTCTTACATACAAAATAACAAGCGCCACTCACCGGATATGATGTGCGGATGATGTGCAAGTGGATTTGCAGCTGTCGGGCATCTAGTTAAAGCTTTTCCTTGTTGTGATTGCACTTTAATAACACACAAATGGGATACATTTCAAAATTTCACTGATAAGAAAACATTTCACGCGCGCCCGCACCATCAGCTGTTCAACTAACGAGTTGGCAGCCCTGCGTTGGAGCTAGTGGCGAGCCAAAGTTGTTATGGAACCAAAACTAGTTCGTGTTCACAAATGTTTTTTTCTTTAAATGTAATGAAAAGTTCATATTAAATAAATTTAAATGAACTACTTAATAATTTAACTGAAATATAAATTTTCCTAGAAACAATTTCTCTAAAATAAGTTACTAAATCTATATTTAGTGAATTTCATAAAGTTTCGTGGGAACCACCTCACTCCGACTGGTTCACATTTGAAATTGATTCAGTTCCCTCTAGCTCCGACTCAAAACAACACGTGCAACGGCAAGCAATTCGGATTTATTGAGTGGGTTTTAAAAGAAACAAGGCTGCAAAATGCTGGAGGAGATGAAAACAATGAAGACCACTCCGGTGCTGACAAATTCTCGGCCGGAGTTCAAGCAGATACCCAAGAAGCTGAACCGGGTAACATCCAAAATAGAGCCTTAAACTTTTCTCATACTGATTTTTGTTTTTGTGGTTTTGACAGCACTTGGCCAACTTGGGAGCACCGCATGTGGACTCCTTCAACGAAATGCTGACCGTGGGCTTGGACAATGTGGCCAAGCACATGGTTCCCATCCACTGGCAGAGTCCCGCCGGCGAGAAAATCACCCTGAAGGTGGATGCCATTTGGATAGCGAAGCCACAGGTGCCCCAGGATGTGATTGATGTGCGCACCCGTGAGATATATCCCACAGACTCGAGGCAGCTGCATGTCTCCTACTCAGGCATGTGCTCCGTCCGTCTGGGCTGGAGTATCAACGGCCTGGAGAAGACGCCCATTAACATGGATCTCGGTGAACTGCCCATTATGCTGCGATCAAAGGCCTGTAACCTGGGAGCAGCCAGTCCAAATGAGATGGTAAAGCACGGCGAGCACGACAGCGAGTGGGGCGGAATATTTGTGATCCGCGGAAATGAGAAGATTGTCCGTATGCTGATCATGACCCGCAGAAACCATCCCATCTGCGTGAAGCGTTCTTCGTGGAAGGATCGTGGCCAAAACTTCAGCGACCTGGGCGTGCTGGTGCAGACTGTGCGGGAAGATGAGTCTTCCTTGAGCAACGTAATCCACTATCTGAACAACGGCACCGCCAAGTTTATGTTCTCCCACGTGAAAAGGTTGTCGTATGTGCCCGTCTGTCTGATCCTCAAGTGCCTGATGGATTATACGGACGAGGAGATCTACAACAGACTCGTCCTGGGCTATGAATCGGATCAGTACTACATCTCCTGCGTGCAGAGCATGCTGCGGGAAGTCCAGAACGAAAGTGTTTACACTCACACGCAGTGCAGGAGCTTCATTGGCAACCTTTTCCGTTCGCGTTTCCCCGAGGTGCCAGAATGGCAGCCAGACGAAGATGTGACAGACTTTATCCTCAAAGAACGTGTTATGATTCACCTGGACACCTTCGAGGAGAAGTTCCAGCTGATTGTGTTCATGGTCCAGAAGCTTTTCCAATGCGCCCAGGGAAAGCACCGAGTGGAGAACGTTGACTCGGCGATGATGCAGGAAGTCCTCCTCCCGGGACATCTCTACCAGAAGTATCTGGGTGAGCGCGTCGAAACCTGGGCTATGCAGGTGCGCCGCTGTCTCCAAAAGAAGCTGACCAGTCCGGATAGCCTGCTGACCAGCGCCATAATGACGCAGTGCATGCGGCTAGCGGGCGGAGTGGGTCGCTCCATGGAATCCTTCCTGGCCACGGGAAATATAGTCAGTCGCACGGGCCTGGGTTTGATGCAGAGCAGCGGCTTGGTCATCATGGCGGAGAACATTAACCGAATGCGTTACATGTCTCACTTCCGGGCCATTCATCGTGGTTCCTACTTCACAACGATGAGAACTACCGAGGCGCGACAGTTGCTTCCAGATGCCTGGGGCTTCATTTGCCCGGTCCACACGCCCGATGGCACGCCCTGCGGTCTGCTGAATCACTTGACACTGACCTGCGAGATCTCCAAGCGTCCGGATCCCAATTTAGTGAAGGTCATACCCTCCAAGCTGATAGAGATGGGCATGCTGGTGCTGTCCAACCGACAGGATCCCGAGGCCAAGCTGTATGTGGTCTTCCTGGATGGCAAGCATATCGGCCACATTCATCAGTCGGATGCCACCAAGATAGTCGAGGATTTGCGGCATGGCAAAATTCATGGAATCTTTCCGCAGATGATGGAGATTGGCTTTATTCCCTTCAAGAAGAACGGACAGTTTCCGGGCCTTTTCCTAGCCACCGGACCGGCGCGCATGATGCGTCCCGTGTGGAACCTTAAGTGGAAGAAGGTGGAGTATATCGGAACCCTGGAGCAGTTGTACATGGAGATAGCCATTGATCCGAAGGAGATGTATCCCGAGTTCACCACCCACCTGGAGCTGGCCAAGACGCACTTCATGAGCAACCTGGCCAACCTGATTCCCATGCCGGACTACAACCAGTCGCCGCGTAACATGTACCAGTGTCAGATGGGCAAGCAAACGATGGGCACGCCGTGCCTGAATTGGCCAAAGCAGGCGGCCAACAAGTTGTATCGCCTGCAGACCCCGGGAACTCCTCTTTTTCGACCCGTTCATTATGACAACATCCAGCTGGATGACTTTGCCATGGGGACGAATGCCATAGTCGCTGTCATCTCATACACGGGCTACGACATGGAGGATGCCATGATTATCAACAAGGCGGCCTACGAGCGAGGCTTTGCCTATGGCAGCATCTACAAGACGAAGTTTGTGTCGCTGGACAAGAAGAACAGCTACTTTGCCCGGCATCCGCACATGCCGGAACTGGTCAAGTACCTGGACCCCGATGGCCTGCCACATCCCGGCTCCAAGCTGAGCTATGGCAATCCTTTGTACTGCTACTTTGACGGCGAGGTGGCCACCTATAAGGTGGTGAAAATGGATGAGAAGGAGGATTGTATGGTGGACAGCATCCGGCAGCTGGGAAGCTTTGATCTGACGCCCAAGAAGACGGTGGCCATTACGTTGCGAGTGCCACGACCGGCGACCATTGGCGATAAGTTTGCGTCGCGAGCTGGACAAAAGGGTATCTGCTCACAGAAATATCCAGCCGAGGATCTGCCCTTCACGGAGTCCGGCCTGATCCCAGATATCGTGTTCAATCCCCACGGCTTCCCCTCCCGTATGACCATTGCCATGATGATCGAAACGATGGCGGGTAAGAGTGCCGCCATTTACGGCAAAGCCTACGATGCCACGCCCTTCAGATTCTCCGAGGAGAACACGGCCATCGATTACTTTGGGAAAATGCTGGAGGCTGGCGGCTATAATTACTACGGCACTGAGAGGCTGTATTCCGGGGTCGATGGTCGTGAAATGACGGCGGATATATTCTTTGGCGTGGTCCATTACCAGCGACTACGTCACATGGTCTTCGACAAGTGGCAGGTGCGTTCCACGGGAGCAGTGGAGGCGCGTACCCATCAACCAATCAAGGGACGCAAACGTGGTGGTGGAGTGCGATTCGGAGAGATGGAACGCGATGCCCTGATCTCGCACGGTGCCGCCTTCCTGCTGCAGGATCGTCTGTTCCACAACTCGGACAAAACGCACACGCTGGTGTGCCACAAGTGTGGCTCCATTCTGGCGCCGCTCCAGCAGATTGTCAAGCGTAACAACACGGGTGGACTCTCCTCCCAGCCGGAAACGTGTCGCCTGTGTGGGGACAACAGCTCAGTGTCCATGATTGAGATTCCGTTCTCCTTCAAGTTCCTGGTCACCGAACTGAGTTCGGTCAACATCAATGCCAGGTTCAAGCTGAACGAGATCTAGGTGGATGCGACATTAGATTATTGTTAGTCTTTATTTTTATCCATTGTACGATTTCTAATAAAGTTAATACAAAAACCAATAAGCAAAGCCTTTAAATGGTTTCAATTTATATTTATTTATTTATTTAAATACATATTTGTTTACGTTTTACAGTTAAATTCCTGCATTTGCTATATGTAGTTGTGGTTTCTGTTCTTGTTGCTGTCGTAGTCGCACATGCTGTAGTGTCTCTGTGTGTGTTTAATGGAATTTTTCACGTGGAATTTTGTAACATTTAACTATTGCACTTTGAAGGAAGAAGGGCTTCCAACCTCCAACTGACATGCACATTGATACGAAAGGGGATTGAGAGTTTAGTGTTAATAAGTATAAGATGACAATTTCCATCGGTATATCGCGGTATTCAGTATCAGTATCTATATAATGTATATTTTAGTTTACAATTCTTTGTTCTTCATGGGCTGCCGCCGCCGGGGGTCTCTCGATTGAAGGGAGAGTGTGTGTCCAGCCTGCTGCTGCATCGGATAAGTTAATACTTGCTGCTATATAGATCGATCGCGGCGCACAACATCATGTAGTTTGCTTTCTCTTCACCTTAGCTATGGTACACATACGAAACGAAATAGTACACAGAGGACACAGGATCATCAATCGAAAAATTCTGCTATAATATAAGATCTCGTCGAATCGATTTTCGTTAAATTTTCTCAATTGGCTCAACAATGGTTTAATCAAAGAGTGTGTCTGTAATGATCCGTCTCTCTCTCTAATTATTTGTCTATTATTTAATGAGATTTCTGCGGCAACTTCTCCTCCTTCTTCGTTCTCGTCATCGTTCAGATCTCTTTACAATCAAAAAACACTAAACATGAATTTCGTTTTGATGCAATTGCAATAATCAATATATATATATGTATAAATATTTAGATAACGATTTGCATATTTGCATATTTGTCATTTTGCAAGCAATTACCTTTTGTTTCTCTTTTTGTTTTTGTATTGTTTCTTGTTTTTATTACAACGACGTATATACTAGGTATATGTATGTGGCTTGTATGAATGTATATCTGCTGTGTAATAGGTATATAATATCCAATTGCTACTCTGCCTCGAAATGATGCAACAATATATAATTTGTCATACACTTAAACATAATCTAATTATGTTCTCTCGCTTCGCTACTATTATGAACTTTTTGAGCTTAACATTTACAAAGAATTCTGATACGGGTGTTTTGGGTGAGTGAGAAAGGTGGACAGTGTAGAAGTACGAGTAATATTCTCAAATCAAGGGGTTAAGTGGAAACAGAAAAGGGGAAAGTGGACAAGTGGTGTACAGGGGGTATAGCTCACTCCGCACAACTCACTGCTGCTGCTGCTGCTGCCGGAGAAGATGAAAGGTACGTATGAAGAGAGATTAGGAGTGGCTGCTTGGCATAACTAAACGCTCTCTGCTTTTGATATTTCTTTTCTCTACGTGATTGGGATTGTGCATTGTAAAGTGGTTGCCATCTCGACCCGCCTCTCTCCTGTCCATATTGATTGTGGCTTAGAACTGATCCGACAGCAGGTCGCATATCTCCCGGGTGACCGTCTCCTTGCTGGCACGAATGGTCAGCCGGAACATCTAAAGAAAAGGAAAGGAAATTAATAAATTTCAAGATATTATATTGATAATAAACTCACCTGAGCTTGCTTATTTGGCTCCAATCGCAGTAGGCAGCCCACCTGCTGTGATTGCGTATGAATAATGCCTGCACAGACCATGTTGTCCGGATTGGGATCCACCTGGTCCAGCAGCTGCATGCCGAAGCCCATCAGCTTGTTGCGGGCGCCAGGTAAATCCAGTGGCTGTGCCGCCTTGAACACTTTCTGTGACCGTTGTTGTTCCCTGAAACATAACTCGTTAAATTCCATTTGTTTAAAGGAATTTCGTATGCAATTTACCCGCTCAGATTCTTCCATCGGGCAAAGAAGGACTCGGCATTCATCTCGGTTGGCTCAAAGAACTTGTTAACGCTCAGCGGCAGCTTGATGCTGAACTTCTGCTGGGTGCCATTGTAGCGGAAACTGATCTCAATGGTCGGCGCATCGGCATAGTCCTCGATGCATTCCGCGGTGAGTAGCTGTTGGATCTGGGCACCGGCCTCCAGGGTCGGCTCCACAGCCTTCATTTGCACATTCAACTTGAGCGCATCCTCCGCAGACCATTGCAGCACCGGATTGAAGTTCTGCAAGGAAAAAATTATGTTTTAAAAGGTTTCATAAATCGAAAGGTGGCCAGAGCTCCACTCACCGTTAGGGGAACCTGTGTCTTGTTGCCATAGAAGAGTCCCAATCGTCCCAGATTCTGGCGGAACTCGCTCTTCACCCCGATCTGCAGCATCTCGTTCTCGAACAGAACGCCATTGTTTTTGAACAGAAACTTCTTTGTGTTGTACACGGCGCTCGAGTTGTTGTTGCCGCCGCCGTATATATCCCCAAGGACATCGATGAGGGTGCTGTTGCCGCCACTTCCGCCGATATTATTCGATGGCGGAGTGCTCAGCCCAAGGAGATCCGTATTCGCATTGCTGTTGTTCAGCTTGCTGTGCGAATTGTTCACATGCACATTGTTCTGCGTGATAGACGGCGGAGCCGGGCTCTTCGACTCACGGATCTCGTTCTCTGGCACCCGGCCGGGTTTCTTCTTTTTCAGCACCGCCAGTATGGAGCTCTCGCGTTCGGGGAACGATGGCATCTCCTCTAGGACGGTGGCCAGCACATCTGTCGAGGCCACAATGCTGAGCTGTAGATATTCGCTGGCTCGCTGCTGCAACTCGGCGTCGGCGGACCGAAGATTGCTGTGCTGACGGAACACATCCTGGATGTTGGTGCGTATCTCCGGAAACAGATTGATGAACTTGATGTATGTGGAGAGGAGCAGGGCTCGGGTCATGGGCGAGCACAGATGGTACTTGGAGTGCAGCAGCTTGAATTGCACCAGCGGTGCCGAACGGGAATCGCCGGCGATAAGATTGCCAAATTCACCGAGAATATAGCCACCGACTTTGACCATATTCTCGTGACAGGCGGGCGCCTGCAGGGCCTCGAAAACGGTCTTGGCGGCATAACCTTGAACCTCCTCGCGGTTAATCACGATCTGAATGACGCGATACCACACTTCTTCCGACACATAGTCGCCAGCAATGCGTATAAGATTGAGGATAACATCCACGTACCTAGGGTTAAGGAAAGGATAAGGGATCTTCTTGGATCTTTCAAGCTTTATACTCACCAAGTATAATCCGTGGCGTACTTCTCGGCAAGAATGGCCACCTTGAGCACCATTTCCTCGCGTATCGAGTAGTCGGCCGTCTCCAGATAGTTGAGCATCTCCTGGACAATCTCCTCGGCATTGCCACGATCGCACATGGCATACAAAAGATCAACGGCCATTTGACGCACAGACACATCCTTCTCCATCTTCATTGACAGAATGACCACCTCCTGATGCTTCTTCACCTCCTCGTGCGAGAACTCCGACGTGGCCAGGTGGCACATAGACTCCAGAGCCAAGTAACGCAAATTGGTCTCCCTGTTGCTGAGGAACTGACCCAACTGGTTGCAGGCGCGCACCAACAGATTCGGCTCGCTGTCGCTGTGAATGATCAGATTGATGGCCTCGAACAGTACGGCATTCTTGGCGTTCGAATGCTGCACCTTCTTGCTCTTCGGCGGCTCCTGGGCCTTGTTCAAAATTGTCTCCAGCGTTTCATTCAAACGAGCGCGAACGCCCGCCTCCTCGGTCACCGGATTGTAGTTCTGCAGAAGGCGAAGAAGCTTCACCGAAAGCCAAGGAGCCGGCACGAAATAGTAAGTGTAGTCCTGAAGATATAATAATTAAATTATAGAGTTTTTACATAAAAAATAAAGCAAAAATGCAACCTGCAAGTCCGTGTAACTGGCCGTCACAATCCTGGATAAACGAGAAACCGCCAAATTCACACAACCCTTGTACTCGTCCGGATTGCGCTTCACCAAGGCGTCGATCAGCGAGGTGGCCGCTGTCACCACTCCCATATGCTGATCGTTGAGCAAATGGATAATGCGTGAGGTCCACTCGCCGCCGGGTATAATGTCCGGCGAGGAGCGGAACAAACGGAGCAGACACAGTGCCGCCGACTGCTTCACCACGTCCATGGTGTCGCCCGAGACGAGTAGCTTGGGTATCTCGTTGGAAAAGGACTCGGCCATGTCGCGGCTGCCGATATTGGCGATGCACTGAAGCGCCAGGTTCACATGCACGGGATTGCGCGACTGCAAGTCATTCTTGATCGATTGAATGATCAGCCGGATGAGGTCGCTGTTCGTGTTAACCAGCACCGAGATGAACAGGTAGCCCTGGAAGTAAAATATGGGATAGAGGTTTAAATTGAAGATACATTTTTATGAATATTATTTTGAAAATATTGTAAATTTGAATTTGTTGATAAGTTAAGTAGTTAAGTAAGCATCTTTCTAATTCTGACGAAATTTTATCATCTCTAAGCTAAAAACAAGTAAGAATTAATAATTATCACTGATTCGGTAAAATACTAGAATTACTAACTGGTTTTCAACAACTTTCCCAAGGTTTTCTTCGTATTAAACAATCAAAAGGTTATACAACTATTTTCTTGGTATTAAATCTTGACTTTTTCACATTTTTCCTTTAGGTTTCTTTATGTATTTTGTTTACAACAAATTCTTATGCAATTGTTTGTAATTTAAATTATTAAATGGTTATATTCTTTGTATTCAATCTGGACTGTATCACATTTTTCATTTAGTTTTCCCCATTTATTTTGTTTATAACAAATTCTTATACAATTGTTTGTTAAAGTCCCCTCACTTGGCATTTCAATTATTTTCCCTTTCTCGCTTAATGGCTAAATGGTTATTGAGGCAATTATTATTTAAAGTACTCACGATCT
Organism: Drosophila orosa; assembly: GCA_018904745.1. Taxonomy (NCBI): domain Eukaryota; kingdom Metazoa; phylum Arthropoda; class Insecta; order Diptera; family Drosophilidae; genus Drosophila; species Drosophila orosa. The sequence goes on from JAEIIH010014056.1 coordinate 33,762, forward strand.
GCTTCTCTGAGTATTTGTTGGAGGACAGCAGGTTGACCGCCTCCATGTGGCCAAAGTCGATGTCGTGGCCGAGGAGAAAGATGAAGAGCAGCTTGCAGACATACTTCTTCTTCTGGTAACCGTCGAGGGTTTTGTCTCCTTTAAATTTGCTCCTTATGTTGGCCAACTCCTTGTTTATGCGCTTGACCTCCGCCTCTTTGCTTTTACCTGCGGAAAAGTGGTTGGAATAGAGGATTAGTAAGGTGTTGTTGTGGAAATGAGGTCAAGGTCATAGAAGGAGAATTCACAGTAAAATAGTAGGGTTTCGTCGTCGGAAGCCTCGCTTTCTTTTCCGCCGCCTGATGATTGATCGGTGATGGGAATGGGAGAGTCGCTGACTTCTTTGCACTCTTTGGCTGCCTGCATGGTGCCGCTTTTCTCTCCTCTGGTTCACACTCTCTCTCTTTTCGGCAGCGGTCACATAGGCGCCAATTAGTACCAGTCACCGATCCGCGGCGACGAAGCCACTGGGCTCTCCCAGATATGCTGTTCCCGAAACCAGTAACTAGTGACCAGCCAACGGCAAACACTGGCGGCGATACGATGATAATGCGACAACACAGTGAAGCGTCGGGTAAACAATTGCTCTGCTCACTCACACATATGAGTACCTACAGTACTCGCTTGATACAGAAAAAAAGAGTGTCTTATCTAAGCTTGATATTTGTAAGTAAAAATGGGTAACAGCAGCTATGATAAATATGAAATTATGCCATTTGGAGTATTTTTTGAACTCGAGTTTAGCTTATTTTTATATAAAGAAATATACTTTTTATTTAGTTTTGGTAAAATACAAACTATAAGTTGGAAATTTTAGAAAATCGATATATCAAAAAATCTATCTTTAACTATACTAGTACTTCGATATGCTGTTTGAAATATCGAACTATTTCTTAACATATTTTAAACTCGATTTAAGCTTTTGTTTACGTCAAGAAATGTACTCTTTGTTTAATTTTATTAAAATACAAACTTAAGGTTAGGATTTGCAGAAAATCT
>JAEIIH010014081.1:0-10122 GCA_018904745.1 Drosophila orosa
TTAAATGCCATAAAAGCCGATTTTGAAAGTTTACATGGTGAAAATTATCACCTAGTTTAAAGTATCGATAACGGATCAATAGGCAAAGTTCCATCCCTAGCTCACCTTCCTTAACATATTCCTAATGTAAGTCTATTAAAACTCAATGTTTCCATATGAAATATCATTTTTAAATGCAATAAACACATTTTTAAGAGTCTAAATGATGAAAATGATCACCTAGCTTAAAATATCGATAACGAAAATGTCGATCAACTGCCAAAGTTCCATCCCTAGCTGGCCTTCCTTAACTTATGCCTAATGTTGCTGCTAGTTCTCCCGCGGAAATCTACAATATAAAGGAAAGAGGAGACCAGGGGAAGGCTGCTTGTCTTGTTTGTCTGGTTGTTGTAATAGAGATAGCTTTTGGCTTCCTTATAGGGGCAATCAAGCAGGCTACTTGGCGTTGCAGTTGCAGTTACCGTTGCAACTGCCAGTTGCATATTTACCCGGGAATGTCAACAATTTCCTTTTAATAATTTGCCAGTTTGACAAGTTTTTATCCCATCCATTTGCTGCCGCTGCTCCCCTTCGATTGATGCGAAAAACAATTGCCAAGAAAACAGAAAGAAAAGAAAAAGGGGATTCTTCATTTGGGCAATTAATTAATCGGGCAAACAGCACAGGCGGGACGAGACGAGACGAGATGAGTCTCTCTCTGGTTTAGTGCCCCTTGTTGGCTTAGTGCAGTTCCAAGTTGCCTGCAAATCTCCGCTGCCGCAACAACATTTTGAGAGTCAATATTGAAACTAGCTGCCAACGTTGCAACGATGAGCAAATAGCCGTTGGATGCAGATACTCGCACTTGCAGATACACGGCCCGAACCGACACTCAGCTACTGAGCCAACACTTGGCCAGTTGACTTTTGCCACCTTTGCAAAGGGAGTTCGTTCGTTCGGCTTTGTTGTAGCCAGCTTGTGGAATTTCGCACAAATGTCTCCGCCTTATTTCGTCGATTATGCAAATGCCATTTTGGTGTGTAAATGTATTTTAAGCATTCTTTAAATGGGTGAGAATCTAAACAAAATATTTACAGGAGAAATAATTAAGATATTGTTGGGCTAGTTTATCTGTTAAGAAGCTAAATTCATGGAAAATCATTAAGGAAAATAATTATTTTTTTTTTTTTTTATAATAACTTGATTTGAACACAATATATACGTACTACTTAACAAGTTATTAGTTTCATTTTATATGGTTTTAATTACTTACAAGGTTTGCTTCCTGTTTTCTCTTTTTCACAACAATTCTTAGCTGCTAAGAAGCTAATTTCAGGGAAAATCATTAAGGAAACTAATTTGAAAGGGTGTCAGGATAAGCATGTATTTATTATATTATAATATCTTAACATAACAACTTTCTTATTAAATGTCATACGAAGTATTCTCCATACTTTTCATTTCCAAGAACAGAAGCTTTAATTTACTTTTATAATGATGATTGACAAGCACTCAATCTGTCACAATCTAACCCACAGGCATTGGAAATGGGGAGGGAAAATGATTGGAAAAGGGGTGAAGCTGCCCGGTTTCCTGATCGTTTTTTGCTTGACTTTTCCGTTGTTGATTTGATTCGAAGCCAAAAGGAATTGAGTTGCATGTTGCTGGCCGAGAGTGACAGACAGACAGGCTTAGATACTCGCAAATACTAGTAGCCATCGATAGTAAAGCCAGCCAGTAGAGGTAACCAGAAATGATTGTAATTTGCACTCCGTTTACACGATGCTTGTGGCAATTTGGGCGTGGTCGCACCTGATCTGTTACTTAGTCCTAAGATTAGAGCTGCTCTAGCCTGGCAAACCTAGTTGATATCTGTACAATATCTATATATCTAATCGAGTGTACTTGTTCGTACGTAGCCTAGTTTTAAGATTTTAATGCCAGAGGAAAGAGCTAACCAATCCAGCAAAATCACAATGTCTTGCCCAAAATAAATAAAAGTGTAATGGAAAACACACTTATATATAAATGTATGTAAATACGTATTTAATTGAAAGCGAAGCATCATTAGGACTTTAATTTTGTTATATTTTAGTTCGTTTACTTTTAATTAAGTGCATCACCTTTTGAGTTTAAGTTTTAACACGAAATCTTGGACATAATTGTATATTTTAAACTAATTCTAAACCTTTTCCTTTTCTAGGTAAGTTCCTGTGTTGACTGATGTCTCCATAAATTACAACATAAAATTTAAGGCAACATATTGAAATAAAAAGACGAAAAAGCAGGTAAAAAAATACAAAGAATATATACCTTCCAGGATAACTATTTCACTTAATAAATATTACCTAATTTCCACACTCCCCTCGTAAACACTCAATTAATTAAACGGCAATTGTAAGAGATACTCTGAAAACAATTCCCCTTTAATTGTCATGCAAATGCAATTTAATAGCAGGGGGGCTTAAGCGTTTAAGCAACCCCTTTCGACGCGGAATTCCCGGGGCCAAGGATTCCCCGCTTCCTTGTTGTTTTGCTGTTGTTTTCCCTGGCATTCCACTTTAACGCCCCACACTGAACGTTGACCACAAAAGCCGAAAAAAAGGCCAGAAGAATGCAGCTCGAGTTGCAAAAAAAAAAGGAATTGGCCACTGGGGAAAAAAGCGCAACAGCTGAAGGGCAAACAAAACACAAAAAAGTGGAGGAAAGGCGGACGAGGAGCGGAAACTGGAGAGCGCTTAACCGAAAGTGTCGTAAAAAACGAATAATAAAGTGTTTGTCCCACTTGGACACGCCCAGAAGCCGGCAGAGGAGGCGGCAGAAGCTGAAAATGCGGGACAAGAGCGTCGGCCATAATTGTTGGTCAAATAATTGCTGTAATTTTGAACGCAATAAAGTTTAATGCGCGCAGATAAATTTTCGTTTAAGCCAAAAGCGCGGAGGTGGCACACGCCACAGTCTTCTTCGTCTCCTCCTTCCTTCTTATTTGTTATTTGCGATTCTTGGCAGTCCTTTTTCCTCTTTTTGATTTCGGCTGAGGGGACCACGCGGCGTATGCGCAACTTTTAATACGCACTGTGTCCGCGTTTCGCTTTATGACCGCCATTCTTTTATGACTTCATTTTGTAAATACGCCGCAAATGCAACTGCATCGGCATCGGGGTGCAACGTCGTGGGCAGCAATAAAGCGACAGGCAGCGGCTACAAATTAATTAAACAAATAAACAAAAGCCAAAACAAGACATGGGCTCTAACATGGAGATGGAGTGCCTGCCCGAAAAACAAACAGCAAACAGAAAAAGATCTATGCAAATCTGCATGATGTCAGCGGCCAAAAACAGCGTCCGGATTATAGTATCTTTTTTTTGTTTGTTGTCTCCTTTTTGGCGTAGGCTGCTTGCATCTGTCGGATACAGATACAAATGCGGATCCCTCTGCGATCGCAATCAGCTGCCGGACCTGCTCCTTGGCCACCAGCATTACTCATCATAAATGTGTCGCCAAGAGGCTACCTGCAGATACACTTGGAAATAATTTCAGAAAACTGAAGAATAAATAATACCTAATATATTTTAGTTTAAATCATTTAAATCTTATCGAGGAATTTCTGAAAAATAGCTCTATAAATATTAAACTTAATACAGAAATAAAAGTACCTCACATTTTCCCCTCTATGTAAAACCTTTAACGTTGGCGTTGCTTTTGGGTCAGATAGCGACTATTGCTCCTTTTTGGCATTGTTCTTGGTGGTCGGAGGTTGGGCCCTGGTTCGTGATTCGTAATGAAGTCAAGGAGAACATTTGCGACCGGTTTTAGCCTTAGCTTTAGCCATGGCTTCGGCTCCAACTCCAACTTCGGGCTTCTCCTAGCCACCAGAGTCGCGTGGGTGTGCCACAAACGGCAGTGGCATTAAACAGAAGAAGAAAAAAAAAAAAAACAACTGAAAAACAGAAACCAAACACTGACCACAGCAGCTATCTTGTTAGCCCAAAACCGCACTGACGGATTGCTTTCTAATGGATGCCAAATGTAAGCCGATGCCGCCTGACCCTTTGCATATTTAACCGCCGCCACCGCCGACGCCGACTACTTCCCTTAGCCCGGCGATTTCCTGACTTGGCGTTGGCGTGACCACTGCAGATTTCTTGTCTTCCCTGGGCACTGACATGGGTATTCATTCTGGGTTTTTGGGTGCTTCTCTGGCGCAAAAAACTGTTTTAAAAATACCTTTTTTAATGTGAATAAATAACTCAAATTACTGATAACTTTAGCTTAGCCAATTCTTTAAGTTACCATATTTTGCAAAGGCTTTTTCTACAATTGAGTGATATCTTTAGGTTTCAGCTTCTTAGATTTTTGGCTTAACCTTACTAAAAGGTTTTACATATCTTTTACAAACATATTTCATACATTTTCATAGAAAAAAACGTTCTCCAGCAATGTTGGAAATAATACAAGTTATGTTTATTTTTAGAGAAGAAATCGTGGTATATTTTTAGCAATAAATATAAAATGTAGTCAAGAAACATGATCAGAAAATCAGGAACGATCCCTTCCAAGGGCATTATATCTTCGTCTTGGCCAGGCGTAACCTTTCTAGCCAATCTTTTTGCGGCTGCTGGTCTGCTGAAAACGGTTAAATCGCCGCAGGCGCGTAACCTGTCTTGAGACCTTTTGCGCAAGTGCAAAAATTGGCCAAAAGTGGCCGCGGTGTCGGTGGCGTCGGCGGCATTTAGCCAGGCTTAAGTCGCAGTCTCAGAGTCTCAACCTCGGTCCAAGTTGGGCCCCAAAATGGTGATTAGAGGGGAACCGGGGATGGTCGCCGTCTAAGCCAAAGTTCTCGTATCTGTGTCGTTCGGCTTTGGCCACTTTTGGGCTCGCAGCATGCGATCGCCATATTTGGCCAAAACTGCATTTGCTGAGCTGGCCAAAAAAAATGCAAAAAGAAAAAACATTGCACGCCACTTGACTTGCCAGTCTTACTCGTATTTGGTTAGACGTCGCCCTAGGCCAGTCTTGGCCCTCCCCTCACTTGGCCAAGCTGGCCTCCTGGGCCGGTTTTTTTTTTTTGTTTTTTGCTTTTGCATGCCTCTCATAAATCCCCGAGAATTCTCATTTTCTCTCCAGCTGCTGTTACTGGTAATTCAAGCTCACATTTGACTTTTAACTTTGGGCCGAATGTGCAACGTGGCCAAATATGCCGCGGCCATTTTGGCCATATGTGCGCACTCTGAATGGCCAAATGGCGATGGCCTTACCCTATTCTCCAGCTCCTTGCTCTAGGTGTTGGCCAAAACGCGTCTTTGGTCATTGATTCTTTGGGGCTTGATTCTCGATAGTCGCGATTTGCGTGAGCGATAATCTTTTGATTTATTTGCTTATGGATTCTTTTTCTGGGAATGACTGTAAATGCAGCGAAGTGGCAGTAGCCTCATCATGATAATGATTGGTATCATTATCAGATCAGCTAACATTGGTTTTTATAATTTTATGACATGATTAAATTATATTGTTAATACAAAGTGTTATTTAAGAAGATCACATCTCTTAGAATGAATATCCGTCCTAGAACTTCAGTTAAGTTTGGGCTTGTAAAATGCATAGTTTTAGTTTAATAGTCTCTTTTAATCTTTGCCAAGTTTATCTAGAAATGTACCTTAATTATTTGTTTCTACTCTAATTACCTTTATTTCTTTATAAAAACATTAACCAACATTATTGGCCCCATAAACACCATAATTCCCTCACCTCTCTCTGGCAAGGTGCTATTATTCTTAGTAAAGAAGTTTCTAATTATGAGATTTCTTGATTAATATTTTTATTTAGATCCTCTCCCAATCTCTGGCTGCCTTATAATGTGCTAATTGAGCTGCGGTGCATTAGTAACTCCACTTAAACTGGCAGCTTTTGGTGAATAATTAATAAACATTTTATATAATGCCAGACCGGACCCTTAAAAGGCAGCCAACTGGACAGTGTCTGGGGCTTGGCGAGCTAAGCCAAGCAAATCCAAGCTAATCAAATTAAGGCCATGCTTTAAGAATTAACGCGGCTTGTAAATATTTTTAACGGTGCTGAAGTAATGCGCGCCATCAGAACCGTTGCAGCGTGCCAAAAACAACAACAATCATAATAATAGCAACAACAGTGGCAACAGCTCAAAAACAGTAAAGCAGCGATCCAAAAAAAAAAACAACAACAGCAACATAAACAAAAGCAACAACATCGGAAACAACAGCAACCAAAGCAGGCATATAAACAAACATAATCGCTGGCGCCACGACACGCTTCGCGGGTCAAAAGCGGTTGCAGTTGCAAGTTGCTAGTTGCTGCTCACTGGTTGCCAGTAGAAACACTGGGAAAAAATATCTAAGCTAGTCAAAAATAGCTGAGAAACTGAGAAAAAAAATACCTAAGCTAGTAGACAAGATAAACAAGTGTAGTAGTTTTAAAATTTAAACTGAAAAGAATACAAAAATGCATTAAAATCCTCCAGAGATTGCTCCAGATTGACCTTTCTCCGTTAACATATTTTGCAATGCTATTTATTTTTTAATTATTTCATTAGAATATCATAAATAAATATATTTTTATTTTGTGGCCCAAGAAAAAAATCGTTACCCCCTTTATTTACTTTAAAATTCCTTGAGATTGATTTTTTGTAGTGAACTTTCCAGTCACAAAAAAAAAGTCTCCTGGCTGGCCAAAACAGAATGCCTTCATGAAAATAAATAAAAAACCCACATCAAGTGAAATATCAGAGGGTTAAGCAAAAAAAAAATCTCTAAACAGAAGGAAGAAATGCAGAGAACAAAGGCAAAAAAATATATAAAACTGCACATGCAACGTCAGTTGAGGGGCGCAAAGGGCGACAGGATGGGTGCAAGGCTAGCACAAGCCAACATATATGTATATATTTTCGCTGCAGCCAGCAAAAGGCACAGAAACCTGCCTGGCTAATCCATCAATAAAAGAGAAAAAGGGTAAACTATTTTACAAAACCAAGAGGAACTTAAATTACTCTATAGAATATTTACTACCGAATTAAATTGGAGAAACTTGGAAAATATTAGGAAAAATATGTATGATATAATCTATTAATTACTCAACTTCAAATTCCTGCGTTTCCTAGTTTATCCTTAGTAAAATGTTCTCTACAGGTAACATAGCCTTCAAATGATATACGTACTTTTGTACCATTACGAATACGCAGTGTTGAACTTCAATTTATTTTATTAAAATATATAAAAATATATTACTATTTATAGAAATATTGCATTTTATCTTAATTAATTTTTAATGCTCCCCGAAATTATATTTCTGACTGAAACTATTTCAAGAAAGGGTATACCCACCCAGTGTGAGTCACGAGTCCCCAGGGAGGAAGGCAAAACATGGGAAGGGCTTGCTTACTTTATGGCCGTGGATTTTTCATGAGTTAACTCTCGGCTGCACTTGGCTGCCTTCTGCTTCTAGTTGTTGGTTTTTTACCAGTTGGTACCTTCTGCTCATTATTATGATTATTATTTTACTTTTCTTTACACCGTCTGCTTGTGCACACTTCCATCTCGATTTAACGTATAATCAGCGTGCGCATCATCATGGCAAATAATCTCCCCGATACACATATGTATCCCTTTCCAGCCACCTGCCTCTGGCCAGTCTGTGCGCAGACACTTAACGGTTGTTCAGATAATATATATACAGATATAGAGATATATATCGGATTTGCACTTGCCAGTTAGCAGTTAGTATTAGCTGTAAGCCGCGGTTAATTTATGTGTAATTGGCCGAGCGTTGCGCTTGCGTTAAGACGCGGCAGCCGCTAATGGGCTAATGGCCATATGACTGGGCATTAATATCCAGCTTAAGCAGTGAGCCAGCAGTTGGTTTTTTGCCAATGCCATTATTGTTGTCTGTGGCCACTTCGGAGTAACAAAGGAGAGAAAAAAGCGAAGCAAAACCAAGCGATTGAGTGTGTAAAAAGGAAGCTCAATTGATTGTAAATTAAACGCTTATTACAAATGAGGGATGAGCTTGGGTTGCTGCACTAAGATGATAAATGGAAGCTGCTAAACTGCGATCATAAATCACAGCAATTAAAGGAATATGCTGCCAGAACGAAGACTGACAAATATCGATTTCAAAAGTCATTTATTGGGCTTCAAAGTACATTTGTCATAACAAGCTTGTCTGCTTCTTGTACAAATTTCTCTAAGAGAAAAAATCTAACTGAAGGCTGTCTAAATTATTGTGTAATTTTAATATTAAATAGCAACAATTAAAGTACCATATTTTTCTAGTGTAAACTAGTTCCGTTTGCAAACAAATAACAAACCTTATAAAAAGTTTAACCCAATAAAACTAAAAGAAATTAGAGCTCTCCCTGTGTGGAATTTCCTATATCTCATATAAACGATATTCTATCGCCAGCTGTTCAAATAAACCAACTGTAACATTTTTTTTTCTAGATCAAATAAGCCAACTGAAATTTAGCCATTTTTTTTTTTGCAAATGTGGCTCGAAGCGATTTGCCAATATTTTTTAAGGTCAGTCCGTTGGACGGGAGCAGCGGCATTAAGCCATTGCCGACACGTGCCGGCCAATGAGCCGTGTAAAAGTGGCAATCAGAGCCCAAATCAGCCACAAAACAAACCCCAGACCAGCAAAACACCAGCCAAGATACGAATCCAAAATAATTAAGCTGCAAATTGTAGCGTGAACTGAAATTGCTGTTGATGTTGCTGCTGCTGATGTAGCTACTGATGTTGCTGCCGGCACGTGCTGCGCATCATTCATAAAGTGCATCCAGCGGCAGCGGCGGAGGGAGTCGTGTGAAGTGATGAGATGCTGGAGAGTAAACAAAAGCCGAAAGCCAAGTAAAACAGCTAAATTTCAAGCTGCAAATGCCTGCCGTTGCCTCTCAGTAACTCGATTTTGCACATACAAAAAGTAGGGGTATTGAAACGTATTATGAACTACTTTTTATTTTATTAATACTATTTAATCAAGCCAGTAGGAGTTATTTAAGAAATTGGGAAATATATACATGATTTAATTAAAAATTAAACCATTCTTAGTATTTAATATTAATTTTAGAGTTTTTACAAAACAATTTTCCCTACTGTGTAAGTCGTATAAGTGAAAATATGTCTCCACTTACGATTTTTGTATTCAAATATCCAAAATCTCAGACAACTTAATTTTTAATGTATAATCCAATGGCTGCTATAAAATATATTAATGTTTGTATTATTTGACATCTTTAATTATATTGAATAAATATTTTTTTAGAGTGCACAGCTTAATTGAGTGCAACAAGTTTATGTTCCCTTTTCCTTTTTTTTCCTGAGGAAAACGTGTCGGAAGAGCACAAAGCAGCAAACAAAGCTGGTTAGGCGCCGTTTTCTGTTTATTTTTTTCAGGCCAAAACATCCTGGCTTAAATGGAGTGGTAAGCATAGGCCGGCTTAAACATAACAATGCTGTTGCCGCCGCTGCATCGGAGCTGTCTGTCACAGCAGACAGAGATGGTCCCCCCTCGCCACCTCCTTCGGCCTCCTCCCGAAGGTCGCTGGCATTGTTGTTGCTGTTCGAAGGCTTTATTGTTATTGTTGCCGGCTGACTCACGTTTCGCTCATTTGCAGCTCCTCTCAGCCACCCACAATTTCCTCACTCACTCAATCAGTCAGTCAGTCAGTCAGTCGGTCGGTCGGTCGCTCTGTCTGACGATCATTCAGCCGTTCAATTCGTCAATCCCGTTTTCGCATTCACACCCGCTTCCCATCCATCGCTTTTGTTTTCTTTCGTTTCTTTATTTTTCCTCCTTCTCTCGTTCGTTTTTTACTGGGCGTTCTCGGGGTCAAGGTAGCGCCGTCACTTGATAGTGATTATGGACTCGGCATAGTGGTTCAACAATTCCTTACTAATTAATTCCATAGATGAGGTTTAGCGTTTTATAATAATCATAAAAATATTATATAATCAGAGTCTTGCTTTAACTTTCAAGAATTAGGTTTATCTCATGAAAAATATATAACATATTTTATTTAAATTACGTTTTATTTTAAGTTATGCTAAATTTAGGAAGATATAGTTGTAGATATTATATATAGTAGATATTAGTTATCATTTTAATTTGTAA
>JAEIIH010014085.1:0-10051 GCA_018904745.1 Drosophila orosa
GCCTTTCATAATAAATAATCTATTGGTAAAGACAGAACTTAAATCTCTTCAATGAAAGTAATATTCCGTGTGACTCTTTATTTTAATAAAGACCAAGTAATCCATAAAAGTCCCTTAACAATAAAGTAGTTAAATTTAAAAACATAATTTAACTTTAAGTTACCAGACATTCTTTTCTCCAAGTGTTCTCCCCTCAAGAATGCATTTTAATTGTGGGGTTCCGCTGGCTTTTGTTGCTCTCTTTCTTTTGCGTCTCCCTCTGGCAAGCGTCAACTTAATTACTATTTCTCTGCCCTCGCTCCCGAAACGCACACACTCAACCCACACACTAACACACTCTCCATATACACACACTCATCGTGTTGGTGGGTGCTCCCTGTGTGTGCGGTTGCAACCGAAGCAGGACCACTTGAGGCGACACCAGCAACATGCAACATCGGCGGCGGCGGCAACATTAATCCCATGCAGCAGCAGCAGCAACATACAGCACGCGCCAATCTAACGAACCAACCCACCATTCCCGGCAACTCCACCAACAACACCACCAACATGACCCACAACACCAACAACAACAACACCACCACCTTGAAGCGCAGCCATCTGGGAAATAGAGAAAGGGAAAGGTCGCTGGTGACCGCAGCCACGGCGGCAACAACAACAGCCTTGGCCACCACCATTACAACAACTTCTCGTAACGCCAAAACCGCCACAACAACAACAACACTTGCCATCACAGGTAACTCCAACTAAGGCCGACGAAAAAAAGAGCCACAAAAAAACCAGACCAACTTTAACTTTCGCACCTCACCACCAAATAAACAAAATAAAACTAAGCACTGAATGTTGCACATGAAATAGTACCGAAAAAATAGCAAGCACTACATATATGTATGAAATATTTGGCATTGATATTTTCTCACTAATTGTTACTGCACTCTAAAATATTTTTAATAGCTAACAAAATAATTAAAAAGAAATTAAGGGGCATTTTTAGGAATATTGGAGAGGAAAAAGTGTTTAACCTTTGCACCCTACTCTTAACTATTTTTGCTGTTGATTTATTCGTTTTAAATAATATTATTGATAATATTGATTTGTGTTTAAGGAATTTTGAAGTATAAGAACAAAAAAAACAGAGCCTCTGTTGTACTAAATTATGAAAATATATGTCTTACCCTGAAAATAATTTAAAATATATTAAAGCTACCTTCTGGTATGTGGAACGTTTTCAAAAGGGACCGCTTTTTGGATAGTTAAACTTTAAAATTAAGTATCAATCTCTTTCATTTTTAGAACAACTTTCTTTACCCTTCCCTTATTTGTCTAAAACGCTTGACACTGAAAAACAAATCGTTGAAAACAAGTCAAAACGAACACAAAAATCTCCATCACAAAACTCTACCATTAATTGCGTACAAAAATCTTGAAAAAAAAAATTACACTTTGGATTAATATATCTGGAAAAAGTCATTGTTGGAATGTTTTCGCTTCTCCCGTTGATCTGCCGAAGAAGACAATGTCCCCACTTGATGATCCTGTCCCGCCGGAGCTTCTTCAAGGCGTGCTTCAAGGCGCCGCAGCTGAAGGGCTCCTCGACGCCGGCCATTACCGAGTTCTCCAAGAAAAAGACGAAGTCGCAGTCCCAACCCTCGCAGCCCTCGCAATCACAGTCCTCACAATCGACGCAGACTTCCTCCCCTCAACAGGCCACTCCGACACCATCGAAGCCGCCGTCGGAAGGCACGACGAGTCCCTTGGGCAACCACAAACCCTGTGCGCAGCCCATTATACCCGATCAGCGGGCAAAGTGGATGGCCAAAGTGTCACCGGAAATGCAGAAGAAGGCCAAGTTAGCAGCTGGCCAGGGAAGTCCTCCTTCGAGTCAGCCAAAGAACAACTTCAATCAGAGCAATAATCCTAGCTTTGGGATTCCTGGTCAAAGTCCTGTGCTGAATTTCGGGGGAATGTCCAGGAATCCACAACAGCAGCACCAGAAAAAGCCAAACGCGGACAACTCGGAGGCTTTCAAGGGGGCCTCCAGCGAGGCGCAGCGAAAGAGTTGGATGAATCGGATGCAGGGAACGCAGCAGAATAAGCAGGCGCAGTGGCTCAAGGACATACAGGCCAAGCAGCAGGTGGGAAAGGATATACAGGCTCAGAAGGTACAGAATATGCAGCAGGTGATGCCGGGTCAGACATCAGGTGATGCATCTTCCCCACACCCAGGATCAGCCCATTCCTCCGAGCCGGAAAAGCCCGAAGAACAGACACCGGAGCGCTTGGCCTATTTGGACGCCATCAACCAGCTGAATAGCTACCAGGCTCTGGAACCCGTCGCCGGCAGAGCCACCACCAAGAGCTTCAAGTCCGAGGTGGACCCAATGATAGAGCAAACTCTGGCGTGTCTGGAGAAGACGGGCTTTAGCAGGGATCAGCTAAAGGCCATACCCGTCATCCAAGTAGCTGGCTCCAAGGGAAGAGGTTCAACTTGCGGAATCGTCGAGAATATATTGCGATGCCATGGCGTAAAGACGGGAGTCCTCTGTTCACCTCATCTCTTCCTGACGAGCGAACGAATACGGATCGATGGCGAGCCCCTGCATGAAGTGGCATTCACACAGCTCTTTTGGAAAATCAATATGGAACTGGCCCAAATGAATCCGCCGCCATCCTATAACAAAATCTTGACGGTGATGGCCTTTCATGCCTTCCAAAAGGCTGGGGTAGAAGTTGCTATCCTAGAGGTTGGCCCAGGAGGTGCCAGCGATGCTACGAATATAGCCTCTCATGCCGAAACCATAGGCATCTCCTCGCTGGGCTGGGAGCAGAGCTCGAATCTGAGCAACTCCCTGCGGGACATTGCGTGGGCCAAGGCGGCGATCATGAAGCCGGAGGCTAGTATTTACACCAATGTCACCCAAGCGGAATGCTGCGAGGTTCTGGCCCAGAAGGCCAACCAAATGGGTGTGCAGCTGCAGAAGGTGCCCGCCTTTAATGACTATATGGAGGGAAATCTGAGCACCAAGCAGGTGATGAATAATGCCAACTACAGCATGAGGCTAAACGGTTCCCTGGGCATACAATTGGCCTACGACTTCCTGCGGCGGCACAGGCCCGAATATGTTATTGGCGTGACCGACAACTGCACTATATTAACGCCAGGGGCCACGCGTGGCATTGAGACCTTCGAGCAGCCCGGACAATTCGACTTCATCAAGCACGACATGTTCAATGTCTACCTGGACAGTGCCGACACCTTCGAGTCCATGATGGCTTGCCAGAATTGGTTCTACGGCCGAACTCGGTCCAGTCGCCAGCCGAAGATTCTGCTGTTCAACAAGGTGAACGAGTTCAATGCCAAGGATCTGCTGACCATTCTGCGGAGTCAGATTCGCTTCGAGGAGGCCTACTTTGTGTCCTGTCCGAATTTCTTTGAGGGCCAGATCCAGGTCGAGGAGGAGGGCAAGGCGGCGGTCTGGCACGGCATGGAGGATCTTCAGCGGGCCAGGCGGAATGCCGGCAGCTGGCGGAATCTGTGCGAGGAGAACGGCAAGAAGGACAGCTCCCAGCTGTCCATCTCGGTCAATGCCTTCTTCGATGCCCTTCAGAACAAGTACGGGCGACAGTCGTACGGCATGAAGAGCGAACTGGATATTCTGGTTACAGGCTCCCGACAGCTGGTGGCCGCCACCATCGCGTGTCTTCGGAAAATGAAAGCTACGGCGAAGCCATGGAGCGGCGGACCCGGACGACGATAGGTCGATGGTCGATGGTCTAACTCTTTGGTCGTCATACCAAAAAAATTTCCTCGTGTCTTCGTTATTTTGTTTGAACCATTTTTACCGTAAACAGCACAAGCAAAATAAAATTAAATAAAAGCGCATTTCGAATTAAGAAAAATATCACCTTAAATTAGTATTGCACTTTTAGTGGGAATGCGTTTTTGATGCACTTTAAGTGGAATTTAATGTAAAGAATATATTCTTAGAGTAAAGAGATACTCTAGATGTATCGGAAATATATTGTTTGCATCAAATATTGATCCAATATCGATATTTCAATGTTAACTGCCAGCCTTTTATTCAGAATTTACGTAAGAAATATAAAAGGATGTTTAATTGTTTTATTCTTGAACCTAAATATTTAATATTTCATTCCCAGTCTAGACAAAATTTAAATGACATTGATAAGGAAAGGAAGCTTTGAGAAGCAAGCCGAAAGTGGTATAGTTTTGAAATTTGCCATTGAATTAGGGCGCCAAAAATTCATTATTTTAATTCCTAAAAATTATAATTCCCTGCAAGGCTATATATGTTAACTAGATTGTCTAATTCCAGGTTTCTCCGTTGATATTTTGTTACAAAATTAGTATAACATCTCAAGATTCTTTTATATTTACACCCCCCAACAAGCAAAGTCTTAAGCAGTCCGCCTTGTTAAGGAAGCCTGGCTATAATAATCCCAACCACGTGTGGCTCTTTTTTGGACAGCTGCCTGATGGGCATGACTGGGCTTACTATATGTACAAACTACTTACTTAATCATATAGAAACGTATTTGAGTTGATATGTGTGTGTGTTTCCAATTAGCCACTGTGACTTTCAAGTTTCCTCACTCACCGCAAAAAACCTAAAGCACTGGCCACCTTTCGTACTTTCGTCACCTTCTTTTTGCACAGCTGTATTAACTAACTAGTGACTAGCTGCCCAGTAATTTCAGCCACAAAATAACTCAACTTAAATGCGTGCTAATTTCCAGGGTCGAGCAACAATTCCACCGAGAACAACTACAGCAACGCCAGGGATCTGTCGCAGGAGGCTTTGTGGCGCCTCCAGTTGGCCGCCGCCGCCCAGTCGCAGCAGATCTATGTGGAGCGACCGCCGTCGGCATTTAGTGGCTTGGTGGACTACAGTGGCTACTCGCCGCACATCCAGACGGTGACCAGTTCCCTTAGCCAGCAGAGTTTCACGCCGCAAAGTGGAGGCTCCGCGGTGGCGCAACCCTTGGCGCCCCACGAAATGTTGCAGGCAGCGCAGCGTTACGGAACTCTGAGGAAGTCCGGCAAGCAACCACCTTTGCCCCCGCAGCGAAAGGATCTGCAACAACAGCAGCAGCAGCAGCAACAACAGTCGAAACCGCAGCAGCAATTGGGTGAGTTTAAAACCTTTAACTATTTAATTTTGTAAGTGTTAAGCACATTTTATACATTTAAAAAACGGATAGAATATCCTCATTAAATACACAAAAAAATATCAATTGAGAGACAACTTCCTGCCACTTAAGAAACATATCCTATTTCCCAATAAATGTGATTATTGCAACACAAATTGTTCGTGTAACAATATATAACTCCCATTCAAGAAATAATCCATTCGCAAATCCAATCCAAACACAAATCTGTAGCCCAAAAATCCGAAATCGGTTGAGGCGACTAAGAAATCAGTTTGATTGATTATGCACTTAAGTGGTGGGAAATGTTTGGCTAAGAGTTGCTGCTGTTGCTTCCAGCTCAAGCTGCTCGGATAAATAAAATAGAATTTCCTCACTGTCGGGACAATGGGAGGCAAGGACAACACACACAACGCACCCCCTTATATGCTGTATAGAATTTGCATCTGTATATCCTTTTATGCAACAGCAGCAGCAGCAACAGAGAGGCAGGATGCACCAATGTACACAGATAAATGCACATAAAATAGTCAGCTCTGGGGCCTGCCTCCCTCGAAAAACAACAAATCGCTTGCAGCGACAACTATAGCAGCAGCTCTTCCTGTTCCTCCTCCAAAAAATAGAATGAAAAGGAGTCGCAATGCTGGAAAATACCAAAACAAACTATGGCCAAATAGAAGGAGATGGATGGATAGATGGATAGAGGAGCCAGCGAACGAGCGCTATTAAAAATGTAAAATGCAAGAGCAGAAAATATTTTACAAAATCAAAATCAAACAACGCTGCCAGCTGTAAGTGAAGTGAAACGCCGAAGCGAAACCGAACACATGCACACACCCAAAAACACACAACCCGATATAAATAAAAGCACACAAGCAGAAGCACACTGGTAAAAAATAGGGGTTTGTTCCTAGGATAGAGTAGTAACTGATAGCAAAGTCAGGCAAAAATTCTTTGGGGAATACAATATTTTTAGGTGGCAGTGTAATTGAAATTGATTGCAAAAAAGCAACAAGTTTTAGCTAAATAAAATAACTGGGAACATGGATACCTTAAAGAAAGTTTAACCAACTCAGCAATTATGATTTTAGATAAAGAACAAATACCATAATAATTTTGATTTACTAAGCTTTATACCTAAAGGAATCTACGAGGTACTTAATTTCCATTAAAATCCATTTTAAAACTTTTTTGTAATATTTTTTAATATTTTTGATTGCATTATTTTAATTATTGCATACATTCCCTATTATTTCCCCTACAAAATCCTCAATTTATGACTCCTACTTGCTGATGTTTACCTGCATTTCTAATAGAATTACATGCCCCTTAACCGCAAGACCTCAGCGAACGAGAAATTGATTGATTTTTCTCCATTGTCGGCCGCAATGCCACATGGAATGCATAAAAAGGATTGCGATTGCGATTGGGAATGCGAATGCAAGAGCTATATCTACTGCTATATCTACAGCTATAGCTTAATGCCCGAGTGCTCGGCATTTACTTTCAGCTGTGGCTGCGGTTCCTCCTTGTTTTTTAGTATGTGCTCTGGTACACACGGCGTATGCGTGATTTTTGTGTTGTTATGCATAAGATATCCGTACCGTATTCCGTTTCATATTCCGCATACGCCCCGTACTACGGCATGGTATCTGCTAAATGCGGCTTCAATTAGACAGACAGACAAAGAGAGAGAGAGACTGCGGCGATTGCGGTCTCTCCGCAGCGTGGACCAAAACAATTGTTTTCCCAACCTCCGGGGAGTGGAAATCGTCGAGAAAATGGGGCAAAACATCCTGACCAGCTTTCATATTTAGCCGTATACATTATGAACTGCTTCTAATCGGCTTAGAAAAGAGAAGCAGCTGCAGTTGCTGCAGCCAGCCAGCCAGCTAGCCATCCAGGCACCCAGCCAGCCGAGGAGCAAAAACATTTCAATTAAAACAAAAGCCATGGCCAAAGACTCTACTTTCCTGTCTCCTGTTGCTTGTTTTTTCAACTCCTCTTGGTGCTTCACCTCCTCCTCATCCCCAGCAGTTCGTGTGCCGCATTTTTGGCCACAAAGCAACAAAGCGGAGCCCAAAAAAACGAAAGCACCAACGAAAATATGCCAACTCAAGATGGGCGAAAGGAAAAAGCGAGAAAGATGAACAGCTGCGGTCCGAGCGAAGCCACAAATACCCTTAATGATCATTGATAAAGACAACTTTTGAGCCTTTATTTTCCAGAGAAGGCATGCGATACAGTCACTGCATTTTTGGTTGAAAATTGTGTGGGAGAGGCAGGAAAAAAACAGGGTTAATTAAACAAAGGAGAACTTGTACTAACTGAATTTTCCCCAGTATTTAGACCACAAAAATGGTTTTTATTGTTTATATTTAAAGCAAACTCTAAGAGCTCTATGTGGTATCTCAAAAACATTTTTTTATGGCCAGCAAATATGGTAGCAAATGTAAATATCCCTTTTCCTCCACGAAGGACAGAAAAAACTGCAACTGCAAAATCGTTGAACGAAGGGTTAAAAGGGTTGGCGCAGTGTCAGCTCAAGACTGCGGATGAAGACGAGCTTGGGTAACCTGACGGCAGTTGCTTCACTTTTTCTTTTTGTGCTGCCACCTCTTTCAGGCTCCCAAAGGAAACTCCTCCTCGGGACTCAGGACTCAAGTTGAATGGCAAGTGGAACTCGAGGGCCAGTTTTAAAGCAATAAAAGCAATAGCAGACTTTTGTTAACCCGCTCCTCCTTCGGCGGACCACTTTATATTGGCCCCAAACCCTGGTTTTGACTTTATGCAAGAGGAAAAATAGAACAAGGAAACAACGGGAAAGGCAAGTATTTCGCTGTTGTTTCAATGCCCGAAATTGCGCTGCAAAGTATGCAATGCTTTCGAGCTGCCGGCTTTTCTCGATTTGTGCGCAATCCCAATTGCCGATTTGCGGGCTCTCTCCCTCTCCTCTAGCACCGAGAGTTTGGCCAAAATAAAGTCCAGTCCAAAGAGCACAAATCACAGAGCGCGTTACGCAATGCCAAACATTTTTATTTCGAGTGTTTCGCTCCATTCGCCGTATTGAATTGCAACTGCCCCGCCTGGCATTCGATTCAATTCAGAGCTCTCCGGCTTGCCTTTTGCCGTGTGTTTCAATTAGTCGTGTCCTTCTCTGTATTAGGGGAGGTGTATATATGTTCCCGATATCATTTTCTCCTAGTTTAGGATGTGGATACCTCGGAATTCGCCAAACAGCGTTTGAGTGATTAAATTTCGATCGTGTTGAAGTTGATTGTGAGGATGGAAGACAAGTGCACTTAGCACAAAATGTATTCGGCGTCAATTAGCTGCGAAGCTTAAGTCAGTTTAATTGATTAGGAATTTATTGAGCTTAAATATAAGTTTAAAAATAATTTTCAAGGAAATGAAGTACTTTTTAAAAGTGTACTGACAAAATATAAACAAAGAAACAGCAAATAAAGTGGCTAATTAATTTTAAATTATAAAAATCAAATAAACTAAGGCTACCATTTTTTCCAAAGGAAAATATCAAAATTTTCCGGCCATTTAAAATATTAAACAATACAAAAATCAAAATAAAAACTTAGCTGAAAATCTTTTGTAAGTTTATTTAATATATTTTTTAAAAATGTTGAAAGGATGTCAAATATTACAATCCTCTTGATTTCCGTTTCCCCTATTTTCCAAATCAAAGTTCACCATTTAAACAGAAATAATTTTGGAAATCCCTGCACCGAACAAGATAATTTCATGTCTAACAAATTAATTTCAGAAACATGGACAAACTCGGTTAGCCAAATCAGAGGTGTAATCATAAATTTTTGGTTATCCATTAAATTTGTTTGGCTGTTCGCCTGGTCGGTTTGTTATTCCTGTTGATTAGATTTAGCTTTTTGTTTTCGGTTTCTATTTGCTTTCTCTGTGTAAATTGTATGTGCGAATTGTTTTTTCCTTTTTTTTTTTTTTTGAATTCCATGATTTTGTGGCTTTTGGGAAAATACAAACGAAACGCAAAAATTAACAATTGGAAGCATATTAACCGCATCAATTTCCGTAGTACAACGGCAGCAACAAAGCGTGCACAGATCATTAAACAAACATTTACACGGACAGCGGCATACACAGTTGTGGGCAAAATAATAGCAATTAAATATTGAGTAAGCTTAGGGGAAACATTTTCTCTTTTAAGGGAATATATCCAATAAATTTGGCATTTTTAAGCTCGACTTTTTCATATAACTCACCTCAAAATGTATACAAAACATTTCTCTTTTTAATAGTCCTTTTTCCTGGTTGTATTTTTCTTACCACAACTGTCCACACCTGCCCACACACACAAACATTCGCAGCATCCACACACACCTTCAGCATTATTTATTACGCCATGGGGCCAAGCCACAACTTTCGACAAATTTTTTGGCAAAACATTTTACGTAATAAATTTATTTTAATTACAACGCCGAAAGTGCGGCGAAAATGGGGTGGTGGTGGTGGTGGCAGTGCAAGAGAGATAGCGCCACCGAGTGGGTGTTGTTGTTGCTGTGGTTGGTAATGAATGCGCTTCAATTAAATGAAATATTCATAGGCATAAATACAAGAGCAAGCGCAAAGCAGGGATGTGCCGGGGGTACAGGTAAAGTACAGGTAGTAGCATTACACAGGCAGCATCCTGACGCACCTTATGGCGGACGGAAGCAGCTTGTTTTATGGGCCAACAGAAGCCATCAGGACTATCAGGAGACCAAGGGTTTGGAGGCGGACAACATGGGAGTCAAGGGGTCAAACATTAAGTGACTTTATAGGGTATAGTATCTTAAAGATAATTAAATACTCTAATAAATCAATTTATGTTTTAATTAGAACAATAATAATGTAA
>JAEIIH010014100.1:0-17498 GCA_018904745.1 Drosophila orosa
CTTTCATAAACTCTAGTTTCAAGACCCTTAATCAGCCACAAAATAACTTTAGGAACCAGCTTTTACCTCAGGGAAAAGACATCTTGCATCAGTGTTTCTTTTTTAGTTGTAAGACACTCGCTAAGGTTGCGCTCTCATCTAGTTCAGTTCTAAACACAACAACAACAAAACGTGTGCTGTATTTAGTTTTTAGTTTAAAAAAACACCTTACCTTAATAAGGGCAACGAAACGCTTTTTCAAAACGGTTGAAACGCGTCTTCATTTCGACTGAAGTCATTTAAGAGAACCTACAATCTAGCTGTAAGATCCTGCTCATACTTACACATGCGACTATCTCGTACATATACTTTTTGATATTCGATTCGACTAATGACTCTACTATTAGTTAGCAACACATTTCGATCTACGGTACTAGTTATTGCAGTATCTAAATAGTTAGTCGCGTGAAAAATATACAAGTTAAATAATCAAACATAAGACCTACAATATATACATACATATATATATTAAAAGAAAATATTATTCTGCCACTTTCAAGTCCTAAAATGAAATGCTGGCTCAAATACAAGACAACCTAACTATGATAACACAAAGTGTCTTAATTTGTGGCCGGCTTCTCGGGCTCATGAGGTCGACTGCCGATGGAGAAATCCGTGGATACACTCTCCCTGTTTTGGATGCTGAAAGAGGGAGTAAATAATCAAGCTCTTGATTAAACTTTTCAACCCACCGTTTCTTAATTGATCTGATCATGTCCCAGTTGCAAAATGTGGCCAGGAATATGATCATTCCTTGGCTGCAGTTGATGATGTCATTAATCGTTGTTACGGGCTTGAGAACTTGTTCCATCTCGCATATATAGCCAATGATTTCCAGGAACCAGCTGCCCCCCATAATGACAAACAGGCGCAGATAGACGCGATAACTGGAAATATATAGTAAGCCACTGTAAGTGTTGTTATTTTATCCGGAGAAAGTTTAATGGCAACCTACTTGGCACGGTTCCTGGTTTTCCGTTGCTGTGCAATTCGGTTTAGCTCTTTCTGATTGCCTTTGTTCTCCACATAAATATACCGCGTTGTGAGGCAGAACATAGCTCCGTTGAGGACTATCAGGATCGTCAATGGTGAGTAAAAATAAATCATAGCCGACCAGCTGTTCGCTGAAGAGTAGCAGGAGTTACAGAAACATTTTAATCTCGAATTAAATACTTACTGTTTATCCAGCAGACAAATTGTCCCACACCGGGAGTGTAGGGATTGGCGCCATTAAACTCTACCAATCGATCCACCAGGATTATGAAAATGGTCAGCAGACTGGCAGTGGTCCAAACGATGGCATTGTAATTAAAGAGGCTACTACGGCCATTGTCGTAAAAATCCGTGAAGCGACGCATCGGGAATCTCATCCACACGTCGAAGCTGATGACCGAGAGCCACATAAAAGTGGCAATTACCAAGAAGAAACCAGCATAACCTAAAACACATTTTTAATATTGAAGAAAGCTCATCTGGAGAATATTAAAGGGCTTACCATTAATCAAGCATAAATACATGCTTTCTTCAAAGGTTTTAAACATGCTCAGGACATTCAGCAAGAAGGTTAAATTCAGGCAGATGAAGTAAATATTGCAGATGCGACCATGAAGGGATCGAAATTTCGGCAGCCACAAGTAGACCCAGATCGTCAAGGACATGAAGAAGATAGAGCACAACTTGACTGAAAGAAAGAAAAGCATCGGTAAGTTTCCACTTTCCAAATCCACATATTTATCTCTGCCATAGCCCACCATAAGCAGTTGCCAGAGATGGCTCTATATAGCAGTTGAAAGCCACAAGGATGGTGTAGTTCTTCCCAGTACCCGACGACGACACATTTGGCTGCAGACAATATTCCCGCTTGGAGAGATGTTTGGCATCGTAGTGCCGGAAAAGGGATCCATTCTGAAAAGTATGCACACTCTCAGTCTGAAGTTATTTACCTTAGGATTTAGTTACTTCAAATAAAGTCCACTCATCGTCCTCCACATGTTCCGCTTCCAATGCATACAGCATCTGGCATGGAAGTGGTAGCTCGTCCTGCACAATCATTTCACTCAGAATGTGTTTCTTCACCAAGGTTCCATTACTTTGGGTGACATTTAGGACGTATTCGTAGGTGAGATTCTCGTCCATATAGCTGGAGCACCCTTTGTAATCGCTTTCCATCATCTTTTTGGGATGACAACAGAACCGAATACACGGCTTTAGCTTGCACACACATCCGCGGATGTGCCTGGGAACTGGTTCTCTGTCTCCTTCAGAGTTTATCACGTAATCATACTCGCCCGTTAGGTCAGCAGGAACAGTAAGGTCTTTATATCTATATGAACCGTTGCTAAAACTGTCACTTATATTAACAGTATCGAAGAAATCACAGTTCTCAATGCCATCGCTTTGAATGCCAATCACAAGGATGCTCGATATAAAGGCCGCTAGTATGAATTTAGACATCCTTAATTCCGCAAACCTTTCAGTTTCAGTTTCACTTTCCTTTATTTTAATGTCCCCAGCAGAGAACGTGTGGCTTGTGCAGCCGTTCGACCGAAAATAATGAAACCGATATTATGAAACCAAGCTAAGTGCAGTAACTTTATCAACTTAATGATTCCTTGGAGAATACTTTAAAATGGACGTCTTTCAGTGGAAGTTAAAATAAAATATATATATATTATATTCAGAAAATCCAAGTAGGAAATGGGGAAAACCCATAGCCATATACCATAAAACCACTGCAGTCTTCCTTAATTTTCTAAGAATTTTAAGTAGTTTACTAACGTGTAATATATTTTCCTTAAACTATACTACATCTCTAAAGTACACTTTGATAAAGTCATATTATTGTTCCCTCAGGACAATATTTATACATAATATGAAGTTTTTTAATCAGCTTTAAAATAATGCTAACAGGAACAATTTTGATTAAACTTATACTTTCCCTTTTTTTTCATTCTGGTGAGAAATATTACTTCAAATCGTTAGTTAAATTAATATTATATATAACCTAAGGCCTGTTTTTAATTTCCTTGCTGCATCAGTGGATAGTCCTGTGTAATGTTGCACGATTCCAACTCAATGTCAGTTGTCTTCTTCTGTAAAATCCTAATCATAAAATTTGTTGTATTTTGTTAATAATTTAAGTCTTCAGTGCAAGTGCTTACCTATCACGAATGTCTGTGAGCAACTCCTTGTTGCAAAATATTACCAAAAATATGATGATCCCCTGACTGGAGTTTATAATTTCATTCGCTGTTATCAAAGGCATCCATACGTGTTCCACTTCACAGATAAGCGCCCCAATTTCCAATAACCACGATCCACCCATAATAATGAACAAATAGAGACACAGACCGAAGCTGGAAAGATGTTGAAAAATACTTGAATTCATTAATACTGCATTCAGTTATTATAAATATGTATGTGATTAGGAAAAGTTTGGGTATTTATTCTACACAAACTCATACCAAAGCTCAAAGAATTTTTGTAATTAATTAGATCAAAATCTTCATGCAATTTTGCTTAATTCACAACAGCAGGGTCCATAGAGTTTAGATTAGGAACTAAAATTCTTATTAAAACTGTTTATAAATTATTTTTTAACATAAAACAATGACATACTTAGCTTGGTTTCTTGACTGCTGCTTCCCCTCGAATTTGCTAAACGCTTTTGTCCTGCTTTTGTTCTCCTCGTAAATCTTCCGACTCGTCAACATGTACATGATTATATTGAAGAATATAAGGATGGTGATCGGCAAATAAATATATAGTATTCCCGACCAGCTATCAGCTGAAAAACACAAAACAATATCTTAGTGCCATTAATATCGAATAAGAGATGTTCGTCTTACTATTGATCCAGCAGGAATATATGCCCACGCCAGGCAGCAAGGTGTATTCGGTAAATTCCACTAACCGATCGATCAAATATATGGCCAATGTTAAGAAGCCAGCTATGCTCCAAGCGATGAGATTGTAGAAGAGGAACATTGAACGATTGCTTCTTTGGAATATTTGTTTATAAAGCAGGCCAAAACGTCGCCAAACATCGAAACTGATTGCGGAAAGCCACAGAAATGTAGCCATGGCCATGAAGTAACCAGTGTAACCTGTTGTAAACATAACTCTTAGTTTGAGTAATTATTCCTGTAGATAAATCTTTCAAGTTTACCAGTCATAAGGCACAAGACCTTGTTGTCCTCAACCAATCGAAACATACTGATGACATTCAACAGAAATGTTACCATGAGGCAGGCAAAGTAAAGGAGAGAGCACATGCCATGCAGGCAATGGAATCTGGGCAGCCACAAATATATGACAATCGTAATGGCCAGAAATGCCACGGATGCTAACTTGACTAATAAGCAGAACATTAGAAAATATTAAGTCTCTTTAAATCTCCACAAAACTCACCATAAGCCATGGTCAGCGGAGGCTGAATAATGCAGTTATATGGCACCAGGCTGTAGGCTCTACCATTACTTGACATCTGAGGTTGCAGACAATAGTCCTGCTTGGAGAGAAAAGCCTGATCGTAATGGCGTAACAAGGTTCCATTCTGAAAACAAAATTCACTGTAGAAGTTCTTCTAGAAACAAACTGGAAAGCCGAAACCAACCTCGAATAAGGTCCACTGATCGTCATTGGACTGGTCTTTGTTTAGTGAGTAATGTTCCTGACAGGGCAGAGGAAGCTCCTGCTGCAGTATGATATCCTTGAGAATGTGCCTCTTCACCACGGTACCATTCTGTCGAGTTACTTCCAGAGTGTAATCATACCTGAGCTTCTCGTTTATATTGTCCACGGAACACCCTTTGCCATCACTCTCCATTAGCTTTTTGGAATGGCAACACAGGCGTACACACGGCCTTAACTTGCACACACATCCTCGGATGTGCTTGGAAACCGGTTCTCTGTCTCCATCGTACGTGATCTCATAGTCATATTCCCCTGTCAGATGGGCAGGAACAATGAGATCCTCGTACATATACGATCCATTATCGAACTTGAAGCCACGTTTTAGATCCACAGTATCGAAAAAATCACAATCCGGAATATCCGCTTTGATGCCAACCAACAGAATACAGAAGCAAATTGTGAATAAACAAATGGATTGCCTCATTCCGCCGGTGTATTTTAAATAACAAAATTCTTGTTGACTTCTTCGCTTGACTGTTCGGTGAGCACTGATTTTAAAAGTGCTTACGCTTCCCTCGAAATATAAAAATAAGCATACGGGGAATGATATTTCCTGGAACCGAAAGAAGGCAGAAGTAAAACAAACAAAAATGTTGCGAAATACCCCGAAATATAAAACTACACAAATTATTTTTCAAAACAAAAATAAAATTAATGATCTTAATCTCGCCGACTCCACAGGTGAATAAACATCTGAATAGATCTCTTATAATCTCTGAGATCTAGGTGTTCATAGGGACATAGTATGACTCGCCAGATCCTGAACTCAACAAGTCTTGATCCAGCGAAAACCAGAAACGAGAAGCTGCTTTAGTTTTCTGACATTTTTTTTATTACATCTGTATACATTTATAAAATATATTAAACAGTAACATAGTTGTATATTAACAGTACCGTACACAGTAAAAGTAATCGTACACATTAATAAGAGTCATAGAACATTCATAATCTATATCTTTGTGCTATATCAACTTTCAGTTTCAGCCGCACGCGAAGCTTTGCTTGCCAAACAGGATTTTATGGAAACAGGTGACGACATACAGAAAGATCTTGGAAATTGCATTTAATTGTTGAATAACAAGAACACAAAGAAACAATCAACTTAGGTGTTAGACAGTAGCAATAATAATAATAATAATAGTAGTAGTAGTTATAATGATAATAATAATAGTAGCTATATCCGCATTTCGAGAATGAAACGTGGGACACAATTTCTTGAATAGAAAAGTTTTTGGATTTTTTCAAAATTTGTTTTTTTTTTTGTAATGTATTTTGTTTTTGTTTGTTTGTTTTTTTCACATGTTAACCAACCAACTTAAAATAATTTGTCACTAAAATACAAACTTAAACGAACGACAATTTGCTTGCAAATAGTATTTACACATAGAATTTAAAATAATTTGTTTTTTGATTTGTTTTTCCTCCCATTTTGTTGTTTGTTTTGTTTCACGTCTTCGTACAAGTTCTCTGACTAGTGGTTTACTATACATATATGCCTTTATCAATATATCTTCTTGTGTATATATATATTTTTTACTATATATGCCTGACGGGGGCGTCAGTTTGCATTATTAGACTACCTGATTTGAAACCACAACACTTATTTAAATTGCAAAAACGTTAAACCTCTAAAAAATACATTTAATTCACAATTAGTTTTGTTTTAAAATCCATTAGATTTCTGTTTACGTGGGACTGACTCTTGGCATCATATACATACTTGTTTTCTACACATACATATATGTTTGGTTGTGTTTTTTTTCTTTATATAATAGACATTTATGCTTTGTTCAAAAATAGTTAACTAGCAAATCGAATTGTTTCCTCTCCTCCATCGAGTTCTTTTGTCGGTTTATCAAACCAAATACGAATAATAAAGCCGGGTGCTTCTGGAATCTCCATAGAGACTTGAAACTAACTCTGGTAGTGTCTAAAAGTGTGCTGTGCTGAATTTCATTTACGTTTCTGTTTTCCTGGAGCTTTTTAGGGTTATATAAATCTCTATAGACCTTACTTTTACACTTTTTAAGTATTTCTTGGCTTGGAACACGTTTTAAACTCTAGTTTACCCTAAACTAATTCTCTTTCTTAGGTCTTTCAAATCCCTAGAGCTACCAGAAGCACCCCCAATGAATTCGCATTCTTGTTTATACTTGGGCGCAGATGCCGCTTAGTGTTTTTGTTTTGAGATTAATCATTTGATGATTATTCACAGAAGTACTGAGGTAGAGTTGTTCCATCTGCCGTCCCGTCGTCTGCTCTCTTGCTATCTTGCTCCTCCCATCCTACCAACTCTGGTTCATGGCCTGCTCCAGCTTGGCCTTGGCCACCGCTGCCGCAGCCACTGCTGCCGCCTGGGCCGCCGCCGAGTTAGTGGAAAGGGGAATCCCCGCTCCGGCGGGTTGTTGCTGCTTTCCGGCAGCCACGGCAGCAGCAGCCGCAGCGGCGGCCAACAGGGACGCGGACGGGGTGCTGGGCATGAAGTTCACATTGATGTTGATGGGATGCACCACCGGCATGCTCGTGAAGCTCTTCTCCAGCAGATCCATGCCGTTCAGGTACGGCACCAGAGCATTGTAGTCAACGTTGAGGGGCACATAGTAGTTGCCCTGCCCGTGGAGCGCGAATATGGGCACTGTGAAGGAGTGCCTCGGCGGCAGCGGAGCTGTGGTGCTGCTGGGAGTGCTCAGCTGGGCTCCGGCAGCCGCCACAGCGCTCAGCTTGGCCAGAAGCGGACTGGAGTTGGAGTTGCCGTTGTGCAGCTCGGACTTGATGTCCTTGATGTCGCTGAAGTTGAACGAGGGCGAGGGCTTGTCCAGACGGGCGGAATTCGCATTGGTGCCGCTGGCCTCGGTGTGCACCTCCAGCGGTATCTCGCCATTGGCCGCCGCCTCGGCCAGCTTCCGCTTCTTGGCCATAATGGGGGCTATCTCCGGCTCCGTGCCGTCCTTCGAGTGCTCCGAGTGCGCCTGCATGTGCGAGTGATCGCTCTGCAGGTGAGCAGCCACCGGACAGTGCTCGCTACTCGTCTCCTCGTCGTGCAGTTCGTGGACGAAGCGCTCCTTGATGTGGTTCTTGTACTTGTAGTTGTTGTTGTGCTCCACCTCGTGCGACGACTCCGAGTAGTTGCGCATTCGCACGGACAGCAGGCTGTCCTGGGTGTGGTGGCTGTGGGCCAAATGGGGATGCTGCTGCAGCAGCAGATCCCTGGGCGGCGGCGAGTGCATGTTGGAGGTGTCTGTGTGGAGGATCGGTTCCCGCGACGACTCAAAGTCGTGGTGGCTGCTGTCCGTGTTGTGGTGATGATGGTGATGGGGGGCTGTGGAGGTGATCACGGGCGCCTGATGCGGCTGCTGATGGGCAGCCAGCGGTGTGACCTTGGGCACCGGCGGGCAGGTGGTGGAGCTAGCCGCATTGCTGCTGCTGTTGCTGCCACTGCTGTTGCTGTTGTTGCTGCCACCGGCCACAGCACCGGGCCCGCTTCCCGTGGAATTACTGGGCACATTGTCGCCCGCTAACGAGGCTCCACCACTGGCTCCTCCATTGGTCAGCGGCACCTTGGTCTCCAGGGCGCCGTTCGAACCGTTCGAGCTGCCATTGGCCACGGCAACGACAGCGGCTGCTGCTGCTGCCGCCGCCTGCTGGCTCCTCTGCAGCTGGTTGAGATGGTTGCGGAAGCTCAGATCCTTGACGTCGTTGTGATCCTGGCTGTGCTCCACATCCGAGGCCGAGGCAGCACCCAGCATGTCGCGCAGGTGGCACAGCGGAGGATGGTACGCCTGGTGGGGGCTGCCACTCGAGGCGCTCACGTTGTCCGGCATGTGGCAGCTGCGCGTCGACTTGTAGCAGTCCGCTGGAGGGGAAGACACAAGTGTTAGTTGCTTAATCCTTTCCGTTTACAAGAAATACTCACTCTTGAACATCTCATCGATGTGCTCCTGCAGGCGACCCAACAGGCGGTGGCAAAAGTCCTGCATGTGGACGTCGTAGAGGAACTTGGCCGCCTCCTTCATGCAGTCCATGTAGCCGCTGCGGTAGTCGCTCTCCTTCTGCTGGCACTCGCTCTGCAGGTGCTTCAGGTGGCGGATGGCCATCTCGATGATCTCCGTCTTCTCGATGCGGCCACGACCCTTGCGCTGATACTGCGGCGGGATGAGGCGGGATAGGTCCGCCAGGCAGGAGTTCATGCGATCCCGTCTCCGCTTCTCGATGATGCGATGGGAGAGCGGATCTTGCTATGGATAGATAGGCGTACATAAGGTTTGGTTAGTGACGTTTACGAAGGGGTGCTTGGTGCTAGGTCCCATTATTTGGGTTTTTTTGGGCTTTTTACAACCCCTAAACCTAAATGATTGTTCTGCTGAGAGGCGTTTTTCTTTTGCTATTTCATTTCACTTTATTTTTCGCTAGTTTCGGTGCTCTTTTTTCGCTTTATTATCATTCTTTCATCAATTTCGGCTAACAATAAAAAAAAGGGTCAAAAGTGTCGGCTGCGTCGATCGATGGCGGGGGTGGCGGCATCATGGCTCAAGGTCATAGCTCGTGTGTGTAGTGGGTGGTGGTTGGTGGTTGGTGGGGTGAGAGTGTGTGATAGCTAGTGGGCGTGGGCGTGGGCCTGGTCATCATCCTTGCGCTGCTCTAACGCTCTTTTGATCCTTTGATCTTGTCTCAGTGCTTTTATTTTCTTTTCTTTTTGTTTTTGGTTCAATTGATTCGGAATTCGAAAATATATGTAATCGCGAGTTGTTTTTGGTTTTGTTTTTTCGCTCTCTAAAATTGTAATATTTACCCTCGATGTCTTATTACGTCTTCCGGTGGCATATTCAGCATCGTCCTCGCTGTATGCCGTGGCGGATGTTGAAAAATTTAAACTAGATTCTGTGCAATAAGGAAAACTGGAGACAGCTGCTTCGCTATAATTCGTTTCGATATGCAAAAAGAAGTGGGAAGGATAAAGAAACACAGATAAGTCCAAATCTTGTTCAAAAATGTTTTCATATTATTTGTTGTTGTTTTTAATCAGATTTTCGTTTTGGTTCAGATTTTTGTTTGATTTTTTTTCGGTTTAGTAATGCATTTATTAGGCGCATAACTTAGCCTGACTTAGGAGTAGTAACTAAAGCTAGTTAACCTAAGATTAATAGTTAAAGGCGTTTAAAACTAATTGGTTTTTGGTTTTATTTTGGTTTTATTTATTCGGTCAAATAAATTAGGGCTGCAATGGAACAGAGAGAACAGAGGATTAAACATGTTGTTGGTTCTGCCAAATCAATCAGTGAGTGCGTCTCAAAGAGCTCTCTCCCTCAGCTAGCTGGGTTTTTGGGCCGAGTGGTCGGTCGCTTGGCTAAAATCAAACGAGCGTTTTGTTTGGTTTGTGTTGTAGTAAAACGGGGTGCAAAGGCCTTAAAGTACAATTAGCATACGATACGTAGTTGTTGGTACAGCAGGACATAGTCCAGGAAAGGTCCTCATGTCCGGGAAGGCAGATATCTCTCTCACATTAACACAAGCTCAATAAAAATCGGGTGTGGATCTCTCTCTTATGCTAACTAAAATACCAGCAATACCAGTATTATTCCGGTCTTAAATCATTATAATTATATCAAAATATATCCCCACAATCACAACCATCAATCACACTCTGCATAAAACCATTTTTACTGGCATAAACCATTTGATTTTCAAATTTATTTTAAGAACTTGCCCCGCCAGATGCCACACGTTTTCATACATGTGTACTCCATATATACATACATTCCTCTATATATCGGGCCATCTAATTTTAGACTCTACACGTTTTTATTGCCATGTGCCAACAAAAATATAATAAAAAGCTGAGCGCAAAAACTCGAACAAAATTTTTGTAAAGCAACAACAATAAAAATATCCCAGAAAATTGGTTGCCAAGCGCCGCCGCAGAGGAAATATCGTAGAGTAAACTATGCACACATCCTACACAATTCTACATTTAACAGAACCATTGAATGCCAATTTCTCGAACCAAAACAAAGGCACAGACATCATAACGGCGGCAAGACGGCTAAGAGAATCGGCTCGAAAGCGCTAGAAACCAAAATAAAATAAAGTGGCCGCAAGAGCGCTGTGCCTGCTGCTGCTGCCGCTGCTCGTAATAATAAGTGTCATGGCTCTGGGCGATAAGCGGGGCGACAACAAACAAATCATATACTATATATGCGTTATTTATCCGTCCACATAGTATACATGGCGAGAGATACCAGAACGCACCAGTCCCCGGCGCCTAGAACTTGTTTATCCAATCTGAATCGACTTGGCCCCGCCTCCTCAACCCAAAAAAAAAAGGCGTCAGCAACTTGTTTTCATCTCGACGTTTAGCACAATTTGCTGAATTCGATTTGTAAACCGTGGCCAATTATCGGTCCACCAGCTCTTCAAGTCTCTGGCTCACACTGCGTATGAGTAATGCAAACAGAACCGAGATTTTGAACTGGGCGTGGCACATCATCATCATCACCTTGGGCGAATGCAGGTTGACGACTGCACTTGCGACAATATTTATCCATGATTTAGATAAGTAAGTAAAGAAAACAACCCAAAATCGCTAAGATAAGAAGCTTAAAACCAAAATTACAGTTTGGGAACTATTAAAAAGAGAATAGCGTAACTTTCTGATTGATTTGAGTTCAATTGAACTTGTTTTCTTGCCCAATAATTGATATTATTAGTAAAACGTGTTGGAATATGTTAATAAACACTCCTGGCTATGACAAATAATGAAAGATCAATCGTATAAACATCATACAATTATATTCCTTTCTTTAATTTGTCTTTATTTGATTTTCCCATTATTCTTCGTCATTCAATTCAATCGAGTTCATCAGAATGTTGTCTGCTTGCGAAGGCGTGTTTAATTTTGGGGGGCTGCGCCATCGGGAAATCGCTTTTAAACAATCCCGTGAACAGGGCGTGTACTCATTGGCGCACTTTACATCTTTGGCCAAAAGAGCAGGGTCTGAGAACAACGTCAGTCCGCGAGAATCACTCGCTTGATTCATGAGAAAATGTGGACTAAGAACCCCAAAAAGATCCCCCAAAATTCCCAAAGTTGGCACACAAAACACGGCGATGGCGATGGCGCTGGCCCAGTGAAATGGCTTGCGTTTTGTTTACGTTCTCTGGCCGTTTTTGTCATCGCACTATTAAGTAATTGGCACAGAAAGACAAGTACGCCAAATACGAGGGCGAGATCCACAGGTAGTCCGCGACCCTGCACCGATGACGACAGTTCCGATCAGTCGTCGTGGCCTGCCAAAGGCATGGACAGCATTCCCCGATCCGGATCCTATATAGAGGGAGTGTACCTCTTCTGGCACGTTTGTCTACGCATGAGTCGGTGATAATTGGCCCGTAGTAATGTATTATATAGTTTGCACACGCTCGCTTTGATATCTCTGAACTTGGTTCATTGATATTCGAGTCTAACCGTTTCCTGTCCTTATCGCGGGTAGTTAAGCCCTATAATGATAAGATTACAGTGCAACACGTGACGACCTTTCTATTATGTTATTTAGCTATTTTCCTGTTTTTCTGCCTATATTGTTGGTCATTTCGAGTGCCATAAATAGTAGAGCAAACTGATATAAGCCAAATACAACTTGTTCTTGGCGGTTCACATAATCTCCGCTGCTGATGGTGGGAAATTCCCAGGAATTACACGCCAAAACAAGCAGTTAAGATTAGTAAGGGATCTACAATGACAATGCTCTGGGACAGTCATATCTTGATGACCGAAAAATCCAAAGTTAATCAACAGCCAAGTGTCATTCACTGTTGACTCACTCAGATGGCGCAAGTGATTCATGTTTAGTATCTGTTGGCGATTCTAAGAGCATAACAATGCCCACATATGGCAGAGAAAAGTATCAAAAATCAATCTATTTAATACTTAGAAAAATATAGGAAAAGTTATCAAAAAGGTAAAGCAATTTGCATCCATTTCAACTGTAGAATTTAGTAAATTCTATTACCTATTAATATAGTGCTAAAAAGAACTATTTTCCGCTGTGTAATTATTTACACAACCCAGATGTTAACGGTGGACAATCCGAGGCATTCAATGCCAACAGTTTCCGCCGCCGATCTGTGTCACAAAAATTTCCATATCGACATTGGGCAATGGAAATGCGCTGCCTCTGTCTCAGATTTTGAATTGTGAAATCTCCGAGGGCAGCAAGAGCGGAAAACAACCGAGACAGCAAGTGATGACGCCAAAGGCGCGCAGAGACAACAAAAAATAAATCAAAATAAATAGAATAGAAGAATCTGGTGTGCTCTCTGTGTGTCTAATTAACAAAGTGGGCGGGTCTGGGGCTGGACTGGTCTGGTTCTCGCCTGATCAGCGACCTTGAATGCTGCGCTTGGCTGATAAGATTTATCACGAATATATAGCCAGCTAGATTAGCGCCAATTACGCTTGAAATGCTGAATACTGCATCTGCGGTCAGGTGAGCGATGCGCCATCACGTGAGATTCCGACGACTGGCACTGAAACTGGGACTGAAACTGAAATGGCCAAACAGCTCATAAATATTCAGATAAATACAGACGAAACAAAACTACGTTTCGTCGGCGGGCACGTGATATAATTGTTATTGGCCAAAGTGCAAAGACCAGAAAAATGTGAGCGCCGAAAATTGCAGCACCAGCGCAATTCGACTCGCCGTAATTTCAGGCTTTACCAACACAAACGTGTGCACGTGCCGGATGGTTTGGTCGGCAACAGGGTTTGGGTTTGGATTCGGTTCGGTTCGGGAATGGTTGTGGAATCGAGGAACTCAAAATGGAAACGAATTTGCGGTGGCGAGGGCAACAGTCGGTGCCCCCTGCAAATGGCTCTCTGGCGTGCTGTCTAAGCGAAAAACAATTCAGTGCGAGTATAAACAGATACATGTGTATATATGCCATGCAAAAGATACAGATACAAAAGGCACACACAGCTAAAAATACGAGGCCAATTGTAGGAGGTTTTTACGCACACAGTTGTCGGATCATCGAATTTTCAAGATTCACTGGAAATGTGCAAATGGGAAATCTCGTAGCTCCGGGTGATGAGATAAAGCGGTCTTTGTTTCAAGGAAAGGCTGAGTAGACTGCGAATACAATTGAGTCTGACTTATGAAAGCCTCACCCGAAGTTTGTCAGTGGAAAGGTGCATTATTAAGACAAGCTATTAATATCTAAATATCTATTCAATTTTGGTTAAGGATTAATGTTCAAAACGGGGCGAATAGTTTAGTTATTGGACCTATTTTTAGATTGTTTTCACATGAGAACTGATGACAAACGGAAAGGAAGAGCAAGGGATATATTAATGAGACAAACAAATACCTTTTCACCAACAATAATACTGTTTACTTTTATTACACAGATTAACATATGCAAATGGTTATTAAAAATGGGTTTCCCCCACGTACGCTCCAAATTCCAACGCTAATCGTACATCCCAGATCTGCAGTCACACTTTTACCCCCCGAATCCATTTGCATTTTCCCCGGACCAGCCCCATCCGCATTCCCCAGATGAAATGAATGAACCGCACCGCACTCTCGCCATAACTGGGTCAAAAGACACTCAAATCCATCTATTTAAATCGTTTAGCGGCAATCAAATGCAGTGGTGGTCATAAGTCACCCACCATCGCCACCATCAACGGACCCCGCGAAAAAGCATCGAGCGGAGTGCATTAATCACGGCAGTCACGAAAATCCACCACACACATCTATCTATACATATATACTATGTGAATTTCACAATATCTGCAGCACGTTTCACAGGGGTTACAAGGGGGTTTTTTTTCATAGGGGGGGGTCAGCTTGTCATGGAACGTGAACGTTGCAGGGTCTACGTGCCCGCCTCTCAAATGCCAATGGACGTCGAACCGAGCGGACGATGACGATGACGACGACGATAAGAAGACCGGCGACGGAACGGAGCAAAACGTATCGATGCGGATTGGATCGAGATCGAGATCGGTTCGGGGTTCGTCCCGGACACAGGCGGATGATATATACATCTGTATCTGTCCATATAATTTATAACACTCTCCGTTCTCTGGCTATTTATAGCCTGCAGCATGCGTTTGTTGTTTGTTTTGTTGATAAACACGATATACCATATATATATTCGATCGCAAAAGTGAAAGAATTATAAACAACTGTGTTTATATGGGAATTTTGACAATTAATTAGTAAATATTGTTGTTTTTTAGAATTTATTTTCAGGGTATTCACCTTTGTTAAGTACATTTCAATTTATGCAAATAATTTAATTGCAAAATGTCACTCTGAAGTCTTTTTCTTGTCATTAATTAATAACTATTTTAGAAATCACATAAATATCAAGTTTATTTACTCTGCAAAAAAGGCGTATTTATTATAGAAATTCGCATATCCTTGTTGGTTATTTTGACGTGTTGTCTTGCTGAACATCTGTGAGTTGCTAAGCCTACAGGGAGTCCGTTGCGGGATCCGTGTAACACAGACGTAGCCAGCAAACAAACACACTTTCTCAGAGTTCTCAGGCCGGTGCAGTAGTTGAGCATGTTGAGTTTCCATTGGATTTTTCCACCGTAAATAACACTAATCACTGGGTCAGGGTCTTTAGATCGTCTGTAGGCGTCGTTGACAAGATCCCGAAATCGAAAACAACGAGAGACAGCTGAGTATTAAATGGGGATGGGGAGTGTATTATTTTTTTTTTTTGTTTTCCATGTGGAGGGCCTTAGCAACTGTCTCGTCGTGCAACAAACCCGAGATCTCACTGACGCTTGACAACTCTGGACACTTGATGGATACACATGGGGGGCTATAGATATAGATAGAGAGACACTATACTTTCCGAGGGCGATTGTGCGTCACGCCCGCTTTGCTTTTTATCGCGTGTTTGCTTATCTCTATAGATATTTGTGTGTTTTCTCTCTGTTATTTTTCGCTTTTATTGCCTGACTTTGGTGTTGATTAAGATGGCAGCGCGTAATGCAAATTATAAACACT
The DNA here is from genome assembly GCA_018904745.1 of Drosophila orosa. Classification (NCBI taxonomy): domain Eukaryota; kingdom Metazoa; phylum Arthropoda; class Insecta; order Diptera; family Drosophilidae; genus Drosophila; species Drosophila orosa. The sequence goes on from JAEIIH010014100.1 coordinate 15,765, forward strand.
TCAGCGGCGACGAAGACGCGTGTTTACCCCAAGTGCCATTTGATAAGGCATCCAACCGCAGGGGCAAACCAAATTTATAATGTTTATTCTATTTTTTGTCGTTTGATCACGCGTGCAAAGATTAAATTCGTACCGAACCGATCATTTAAAACTGTATTTAACCTGTTTTGGTCATTAGTTTCAAGTTTCCAAGCTAATTATAGCGACTAGACGGCACACGTGACGTATACGTAATCACGACCATTCATACGCCATGGGTAACTTTCCCCCACAAAAAGAAAAAAAGCTGAAACAAAAAAACCAACTGGAAAAAAACCGAACCGAATCGAAAACCTCAAAGAAAACAAAACCTAAGGCCAATCCAATTGGGCTGCATATTTGATGAGCGGTTCATTCGATTAGCCCTTGTGTATTTATAGAGGAAAACGCTCCCAGGAGCCCTGGTGGTGGTCACTGAATACCAAAATAGCCAAATACAATGCTCAATCAAAAAACACAGCAGCTAGAACAGCAGAATCATGAGGGAAACACAAAACTTGTTGACCTTCAAAAGGACACCGACTGGCACCCACAACACAACACCCCGCCCCACGCCCTCGAAAAGCCACACAGACACGTGAAAAGCACACCCATCCAACCCCCAATCAGAGGAGTTGGGAAAGGGCCTGCCACGCTGTTGTTAACTGATATTTATAGCCACGTTTTGGCCATTGACATTTAGCAGACAAGAACAAAAGTCCGTAAGCACTCCGCTTAAATTATTTATTTCAACTCTGGCCACACCAAAGCTTTACTTTTCGGCTCCACTCGGTCATGTTTAAGCCAAGTTCAAGTTTAATGAAATAAATACGTTAAAAATTATAAAGAAAAGACCTAGGTTTTACCACAAGACTCGCAAGCACTCCTCTTAAATTATTTATAGCTGCCCCTGGACACACCAACGCCTTAGATTATTTATCGAAACTCTGGCCACACCAACGCAGCTTTTTTTTGCGGTACCACTCGGGCACGTTTAAACGAAATTCAAGTTCAAAAAATTAAATTCGTTGGGAAGGTGGAAGGGGAAACCACGCAGGGAAAATCAACGGAACATCACGTTTGGCAAGTCGTGCGTTGGTTTTTTTTGTTTTTAATCTTTTTTCTCTTTTATTTTTTGTTTTGGCAAACACAGAAAAATAAAGATGAAATAAAGCAAAACTAAAGCGAAAATCTCAACTAAGAATAGCCCGGCGACAGAGTCTGCCCACGTTTTCTTCGCCCGATTTTCGCGTTTGTTTTGCAAATTCAAAATTGCTTTCTAGCTCGGAGGCTAAAAATACGTGGCCCACACAAGTACACACAAACATACAAGATCCAATAGAGTTCCCAATGATCCACACCCGATCCTGTCAAGCACACACGTTTCAAACAAAACTAAAAAAATAACAAGATAAAGAAGAGGCGGAGACTTAGGCTAAAACCACTAAATGCGAGTCTAAGATCTACACTAAACCATTAATTAATTCACAGAGAAAAAGCATCACAAAATTGTACAAAATAAATAGTTGAATTTGTATTTATTAGAAAATGTTTAAATGATCCTTTAGGTCTAGCGAGGAAGATCTTAAATGCGTATATTTGATGGGAATTCAAGAATTAAGACAATATCAAAAATCATTCATTTAAAACATATTAAGAAAACCTTTTCGTCAAAATCATATATATTCAGAAAGAAATTTAGTATATTTATTGACC
>JAEIIH010014117.1:0-11921 GCA_018904745.1 Drosophila orosa
AGATTAAGGAAAATATCAAGAAAGGAAGTTAACCTAATTATATCATCTATCTTTTTAGAAAAGAAGGAGATTAGAAGTACTAAATTTCGAGTTAACAAAAAAAGAAATATATCCTCTTTTCGGACTTGTTTTTTCCAGTGCCTTGTGCCTTGTGCCTTTGCCATTGTTGTTGCCGTTCGTTCTACTTAGTCGCTGGTCTAATATGTATAAACCGCTCTATCTGCTCCACCGCTCAACGACTTCCTCTCTTTCTCTCTCAGCTCCGCGCTACACGCTCCATGCTCCATGCTCCAAAAAAAAAAGGGAGCGAGGGGAGGCTGTCGTCTGCCTGCTCTCCTGCTCGAATTTTATCAGCAGAAAAGTTACAACAAAACAACTGTGTGTGCTGGAGAGCGGAGGTTATATGGAGGTAGTACATACTATATAATCGGTGACAGGGCTCACAAATTAACGATGATGCTCCTCCGCCTCTTCCCCATGATCATCATCATCATTATCATGATGATGTTGAAATTTTGGCTGGGAGTGAAAACGGAATTTTTGACGACGGAGGAAGACCCGTTTGAAGACTTGGGTAGACAAACAACAATGAGGATGGGCAATTATAAAGAGTGATTTTTCCAATACGATCGGATAGATGATACAGGGTATCTCGTTATTTAGGAAATTTAAAGATGTATCCTTGGGATAATTTATGTGAAAATGTATCTATCTACTTTATATTATAAATGCTTAGATATCTTAGATCCTAGAGCTTTCTGGTCCAAAAAGACATTTTAATAGATTGTAGCTCGTCTTGATCTTTTACATAACCTTTGATTACAAATCTATTTATAGACACACAACCCTTTTCAGAGACTACTGTGTCCGTTGCCATGGCTCAGTGGATCTGTGGCTGCCAATTGTTACCCAATATCTTTTCTGGCTCAAAGTGGGTTTCCAAGTTGTTGGCTTGGCGGTGTGTGCGTGACACTTGGCACATGTGGCCCACACACAACACAATCAACACACAGTAGACTGGCTGAGGCGCCCCCGCAATGTACAGTGATATCTCGACATCCAGCGAGGCTGAGACTGAGACTGAGGCTGAGGCTGAGCCACTGAAAAAATCACCAGAGCCTGTGATTGCTACATGCGTGAGTGTCAGTGCCTACGAATAGTGCGTGCGAGTGGGATGGGGGTAGAGGAGCTCGCTCAGCCTCTGTGCTTTTTTCTTTTTTAATTTTTTTTTTTTGGTTTCCTCAAGCGCTATTTGTGCCGTGTAAACACACGCCGAAAGCCACTGAATGAGTTGGCCCAAAGAGCGAGAGAGCGTGAGAGTGAGATGCAGATACGTTAGAAGAGCGCTAGGTGGCTGGTGTGTTGGTGAGTATCTGTGTTGATGACTGACTAACTGAGTAACCGCTGCTAGCTATGTTATGTGGCCGGATTCTGGTGCTCCGTCCGTCCCTCGTCGGCGGAACAGGTATCGCAGGTTGGCACCAAACACATGTCCCGCTTCTCTGCCTCTGCCTCTGCCTTCTCTCCCTCCTACCTCGCTCCCCCCCCTCTTCGAACCTTCCTTGAAAGCTTTTAGAAATTGAAACCTCCCAAGTCAAGTTCCTCCTTCTACATGGAGAAGAAAAAGCGACTAGAGACTAGGCAAGAGGGCCTGAAGAGTTAGTGTAGAATTCGAAAATATATTTAAAGAAAAATATTGATAAATCGGATAAAGCACACCTCATTTGCAATAGATTAAGTAAGAATTCTGAGTTTACGATTCTTCTAGGGTTTCTTTAAGGTTTCTCTCCTGATCAAGTCGAAATTGGTAAGCTGAAATAATACAACAGTCCAGTCTTAATATTGCCTTTAGGGATGTACATAAGTACTTATGTATGCAAGATTCTTTTTTTAGTCTACTCTATTCTTCTAATGTTTCTTCTAATATTCTCTTCTCTCTCCTCTCCTGGGCTAACGACATTGTCGCCGTTGCTGGAGCTCTTTGTACTTTGATTACATGCACAACTCCTCTAGTCTTCTCCCCAAATCTCCGCTCTTCCCACCAATTCTCCCCACTTGGTTTTCTAGCGACGACGTTTGGCTGTCATAAAGTCCCGTTGTTGTTATTTTTGTTGTTTCTCTGTCCGTTTCTAGCTCTTTCGCTCTGCTGCGCCTTTGTTCGCCAAGTGTAAAATTCCTTTGCACGTAGGCACCCAACGGAAGAAGAAGAAGAAGAAGGAGGAGAAAAAGAAAAAGCTTGGCTTTAAAGCATAACAAAAACAGAGGGGGAGAGAGAGAGAAAAAAAAAATGAAAAGGCGAACACCAACAACAACAAAAAAGGTTAGCAACGAAGCACGTAAGCTTCCAAAGAGAAGGGGTTTCTATTTTTTTTGTATTTTCAAAGGGGTGAGGAGACAGCAGGTGGGCCGTTGTCAATGCCACACACAATACAATATTGTAGGACACACACAACACACCCACTTGCAAAATATGTTGAAATGCATTTGTATGTAAATACGTTAAAAATTTCATTCATAGAGAAATTTAATAATGGACAACGTCTTGAAGGAATCTTAATTTCATTTGAAATACCAACAACTTAGTGGTAAGATTTCTATAAAAACTAAATATTATTTAACGGGGGATCCCTAGTTTATTTGCTAGACCCCTTTATACTTATCAAGTAATTATATAGGTTTTTATCCAAACTTTATCTATCAACTCTCTTTTGGTTATTAAATAATTGCTTGTATATACGATATTCATATGTCTTCATATCTATTGGCTGTTATCTCTCCCAAAGTATCAACAAATCGATTGCTAAGTAAACTTTGTTTGTTGACATTTCGAAAAGACGTTTGTTTGATTTAATGTTTGCCGTAAAAACCTGACTTGAAATGTTGATTTCGCTTTTTTAATGGGTTATTTTGCAATTTGAGGTTGAGAAAATGAAGATCCTCTTTCTAAATGTAGAGGTTAATAAATTATGGAACAAAGAAGTTTTAAAAAGATATCACTTATCACTATTAAAATGTGTTGTTCCATGTAATAGTTGAAACCTCTGGAAATGTCCACACAGCTTTGAAAACATATGGCTGTAATACCAACCGTATATATGTACATACATATATGATCATATATCTACTGTTTCCAATCGTATATGGCAAACATTTGCGGAGGAGTGATCGCCGGCGAAAACTACAAAGAATCACTCTGCTCTTCGGTTAGTCAACTATGAAATCAGAGAAGGAGGAGGTAAACGGGGAAGGGTCTGTTCCACTGGGGCTGTTTTTTTTTTTTTGTAGTTTTTTACAAGGGGAAGAGGAGGGAGGATGTGGAAACTAGTTGCCCTCGGTGGATGAGCTCACCCTGGCGATCGGCGGGATCTGGAACCTGGGGGAAACTGCGACTTTAACAGTGACTGATTTGTGGTCTTTGTTAGAGGCAAAAATTGTTTGTCTACAGTGCAATTTTGTGCCAGAAACATTAAGTTTTTATCCATATTTCCTTCGGTACTTAGTTTCTCCTTTGCGTTTTTTTTTTGTAAGGAAAAACCCCCAACTGGGGACCCGAATACTTGTCGACTCGTTTTGGCTGTTGATTACCAAATCGTTTTTTGGCTGGCATTTTGTCAGTCGCACCATAGAAGGGCGTCGTCTTGCAACACACTCATTGTACCCCCTTGGAAAAAGATGCCCCCGTCCGTGGCTGTCAGCAATATTGATCTATGCCTGTGTTTTTGTTGCTGTTTTTAACGCCTCGACGACCCACACACACACAGAGCGGCCCCTCAGTCAGTCATTTGCCCTCGCAGTCGCGTTTGCCGTTCGCCGTTCGAAGAGCTTTTTATGGCGGTGTCCTTAATTTAGACATTCGAAATGCGGGTCATCGATGGACGGGGAAAGTTCCGAGGCACTCGCACTGACACACTTGGATGGCCACTCGACGATCCACCATCCGACAGCCGTCATCCACCATCCGCTCTCCACATAACCCAGCAGAAAACCTTAAAACTGGATAGTTATTGTAGGGAAAATAGTATTATATAGAGATTATCCTCTGGTATAGTGGTTCCTCAAGGAGTGTTTCCTGGGTAATAACCCAGAGAACTTTAAAATAAACTGAAAGGATGGGATAAAGACAGAAGGACATTGGACAACTATACTCGCTCTTTGGGATAGTGATTCTTCAGAGAGTTTTTAGACCAATGTTATGTCCCAAAGAACTTAAAACTGCTTTGGAGGGATGAGACAGTATACAAGGATAGCTCCTTTAAAGTTCTTTATATCTATTTTCTAAATTTTCTACATTTTTCCAGTGTTTTTTCCTTTGCCTTCCACGCGTATATTTGTAATTCTCTTAACCGCATTCAGCTGATAAGACAGGCAAAGGAAGTACCTCCACGATAGCAGTGTGTACACATGTACGTACTCGCACTCGTAGTACTTTGCCATTGGGACACGGACAGATAAAGGCACCAGCAACCAGTTGGGAGGCCATCCATGAGTCAGGAATGCCCGATTGCCCTTTTTATTTCTAGGAGCTGCGAGAATTCGAAATTTTGATTCTTACCCAATAAGCTTTCTCCGCCTTTCTGCGATAACAGCGTCGACGAAGAGAGCTGTGGCAATGGAAAGAGCGTCAAAAAATGAAATTAGAATGCCGGCATTCTCCGAGAGAAGCTGAAGAACACATGTGTTTGCTTTCTGCTCTCGAAACACAGGAAAATAATTATCATGAATATTATTCAGATTATTAAAAGGAGCTCTATACCATTATTTTAATAAATTTGGGGAATTACGCTATTTGTTAGGGAATTTCCCAGTTCAAAGTTAAATTTATAAAAAAAAAAACGAATTCAAAGAACCGTATGAGTCGAGTCTTACTTGTAAGAGATAGTAATTCCAATTATTAAAGTCATTCTGTGATAACAAACCATCAAGTTTAATAGTAATGTTTAATGCCTTACATTTTAAATAAAATCACAAAGTTTTTAAGGTTCTTTAGTTCTTAACTAATGTCTGAAAATGTTTATAATTAAATTCAGTCCTCAGTTGACAGTGTATTTATTGAAATTCTCTGGCGGATTTGCATTCCTTTCCCCCTAAACAAAAAAGTGGGCGTTCTTCCTGGCGCCGTTAATGGAAATTAGAAAATGTGGCGCGGATATTTATAAACTGACCCAATTGCGGGTATCCAGCCAGCGATTCGATCCTCTGACGAAACTTTTTAGAAACAGCTGCGGACGGCCGCCATGAGGCATTCACAGTCACGTATCCCCACAAGACGAAATATCCCCCCAGCCACCACCCCCTCCTGTTCGCCCACCCCGCATTCAATGAGAGGGCGAAAAAGAAGCTCACGAGGATCGTTCGGATTGCTTCGTGCTGCTTCGGAGATCCCCTTGATCGGCGGCGGATGGCAACACCAACAAACAAAGGAGACGATAGCCAAAGGCTAAAGAGGAATGAGACTATTTTAAACTCGATGAATCAATACAGGAATACCCTGTAACGCTGAATTTTTTAAAAATCCTTTTAAATGTATGATAACATATTAGATTTTCAATTTTAAGACAGTCGCTTTAATATTGCAAGATGTAGCTTGCTTTTCGGAATCCCTATATACCCTACACTTTCTTTTGATTGCGGGGTAACTCCCAGAAAAAGCACGCAGGGAGTGTGTGAGTGTGAGTGCGTGCTGCTTTCTCTTTCGTGCGTTTTGGGGGCCGCTGCCTCTGTCGACGTCCTCAGTCAAGCTGCGTGCATATTTGTTGTTTTCATATTTCTCCTTGCTGCTCTCCTGCTGTTTGCTGCGTTGATAGCGATCCGCCTCCTCTTTCTCCTTCTCCTTCTGCTGCTGCTGCTGCTGCTCCGCCCCCGACCTGTCCCTCTCCCACCACCACCCACCGCTGCGGCGCACTCAATTAAGCTTATCGCGCACTGTGCGTGAGTATTGGTGCGTCGGGGATATTGCTTGCTCGCTTTTTTAGAGGTGACTTTCCTCGTATTCGCTCCTTCGAGGCTACGCTTGCTTCTGTCATTCACTACTATCCCCTCCCCACAGCCCCCACCCCACCCACTTCCTTGGCCACCGAAGACTGTATGTGTTGGTGTCGTGTGCAAAGCGGCAACAGCAGCAGCGGCCGCAATCGAAAAATCCTCTTTGAGAGGATTAAAATATACACACAGCTTTTTTCTTATTGTCATGTGCTCTTTATTCCGCCTGCCGCCTGGCCTGCCTTACAGCTAACGGTACAGTGGAGCAGAGGCACAAAATGTAGGGGGAAAAAGGATTGCGAGTTACAGTGGGTCAAATTAGAGTTTTAAATATCATTTAGAGTTTTTGAATTTTAAGTAATCCGTAAGGCATTTTTAAGCAGAAATTAAAAATAAATACTTTTACTAAGGCAAGGCTTGAAAATGTATTCACAGCGATCGTTCAATGTGTGAGTAATCAAAGATTGTTCTGAGGACTTCTTTGATGGTTCCCATTTCCTAGATTATCGCCGCAAAATACTAAGGTGCCACTGTGCTCGTGCCTGGTTGTTATCCCCATTCCCCATCCGCTATCCATCCCCTATCCTCCATCCCCAATTGGCAATCGGCGCGTCCCACAAACGGACAATGTCCCCTCGAAAAGCTTAAGGGTAGCCGGTGACTGCGACGCCGGCAGCGTCGCTTTCAATTACATTTCATTTGCATTTCTTAGTTGCTTATTTTTCTGTGTGTGTTATTTCTCTTTTTATTTTTTCCGCTGATGTTGCCTTTTCCCGCAAAACACACACACGCACACAAATATTCTTTTGCAGCCTTAAGTCGGATGCCTGGCCATTCGCTCTCCTTTTTGCGCTTTTCGTTCGCAGAATGCAAAATAGGAAACGGCACAACAGGCACGAGTATATATTATTTAGGCACCACAGGGCGTATACTTGACGCGGACATTGAGCTGCGCCGGCAGCGACGTCGGCGTTGTTAATTGAATTAAAGTGCCCATGTATGCATGCGTTTGTGTGTGTGTGCAAAAGGCTTAAAAACAACAGCAACAATAACAAAATATAAAAAAAATATATATGAGAAGAAAAAAAACTGCAACCAGCAGGCGGAAATTGTGAAATGAGCAGAGAGCCAGGTCCCAGGTGCATTTCGGTTGGAAAATTTCTAGAAATCCTTTTGTTTGTTTTCAAATGATGTTGCAATTATCGAAGCTATCGAAGTTATCGATGATATCGAATTTATCTATTATTTAAAATGTGTATTTATTTAATTATAAATATAATCAGGGCTGTTTTTATATAATATAAAACAGTATACCAATGAACATGAAATTTCATTAAAGGATCCTTCATTTATGAATTCAAAAATTGTACAGATCCCAATAAATGAAGCCAAAAGACATGATATTTTACTAGTTTCATATTTACTCTATAAGCATTTAGAAGTTTCGGGGAACGGTAACTATATCCGGGGTCCAAAGGGTTAACTCTGCCTTCTGGCTTCTGTCTTTCTCGACTTGGCTTTTGGCCCATTCTCTTTTCGCGAAGATTTCTGCCTGAGTTACAAAACATATTTTGGTCACTGACCTTTTCCTCTTCTGTTTTTTCTTGTATTTTTTGTTGATTCCTCATTTTTTTTTTGGCTGACTTTTGAGCTGTTTTTGTTTGTGTTCCACTTTTGAATTTAGGTTTTTGCAGTAGTCGAGGTTTTTTGCAGCAGATTGCTAATTAAAAACAGGAGATATATGAGCGACTTGTATGCATTATCAGGATGGACAATCGGAGCAGCAGCAGCAGCAGATAGCCGAAAGGCAGAAGAAATACCCGGCATTCCTTCGAGTTCCGATCGAAGAAGGCACGTCGAGTGATAAAAATCAGAAGTGCATTCAGCTAAAATTTCAGCAAAATGCCAAAAGCAAAACGTACATATGTATATGTATGAGAAATGTGAGAAAAAGGAGTATTTCGCCAAGTAAAGCTGAAGAAATAAGAACCACGTGAATATACACAGGGAAATTAACAGAGAACAGACCGCAGACAGCGGACGACAACAGACAATTCTTCTTTAGCCTGGCAGCTGGCAAGTTGCAAATTAAATAAATAAATATGAAATCATTTTAAATAACAATAATTAAGGAATGTATTGTGCGATTTATTTTGGTTCCGATGAATTTTGTGAATACCGAAAAGTGGCAGGAAACCAGGGAGTATTTTTCAGTAATATTTGTGAAAAAAAAAAACAGAATTTAAAAGGAGGCGGAAAGAGTCATCAGTGTACACTGAGAAACTAAGTAATTTTTCTAGAATCTATAATTTATTCATGTAACAAATAAAAAAAAAGTTATTAATTACTTATAATTATTTAACTAACGTTTTATGTTAAAGATTATTCTTCTAGGAATATTTCTTGTTTATTTATTTGTTTTGTTGCGTGTAGCAAGTGAAAGAGAGCGTGCCAAGGAGAGAGTTATTAGGTCTATCCCGATCTCTCCTCTCTCTTGCTCTCTAATATTGCGTATACGCCGCATGGACTTTTACTCAATTTGGTTTTTGGGGTTTTTTCCCAAACAACAACAGCCATAATAATACGAATGCTTCGATCTTTTTGGGCACTGTTAGTCATGTCATCCTCTTTGGCCTTCTCTTTTTTCCCTGTTGCTGCTTTTTTTTCTTCTTCTTGTTTTGCTGCTTTAACTGTTTCGATCGCCGGTCGCTGAACAACAGTTATAATTTGAGCATAATTTCAACTGAGCGCAAGGTGTGTGTGCTGCGAGCACAACAAACAAACGAAAAAATAAAGCTTTCAGAAAGAGCAACAAATAAATATAGTAAAGAGAGCTAAATATCACAGTTTCACCCTGCCTCTCCCTCCCTGCTGTCTATCTCTTTGCGTTTCATTAACAAAACAACCGTAAAATTTATGTGTGATCAGAGAGACTTGGCATTCGTTTTCTTTTTGCGCCAATGCAAAATAATAATTCATGATTGCCACCACCACCACCGCTGCCACAGTGTGTGAAGTGGGTTAAAACAAAAACAAAAACAAAACCAAAACAAATGCAGATCAGAAGCGGAGATTGGGCTTTTGGGCTGTGATCTTAAAATGGGATTTGCATAATTGAATTTCTGTGGCTTTGGTGCACAGGTGCAGGTGTGCCAGGGTTGTCACCCTGCGTGGCACTTCCAAGGAAGTTGGAAAAATTATTTAAAATTACTAAAAAACATTAATTCCATTATTAATATTTTACCACCGAAACAGAAACTAATTTTTAACAGGATTTTATATCCCCAAATATAGTTTTCTTGTATACCAGTGCCCAATATGTCTCATTCATAGATCACTCACTCACTCACTCACTCATTCATTCATTCATTCATTCGCTCAATCACTCACTTGCTCGCTCACACACTCACTCAATCGGTTCATTCAGAAAATTGCTTGGGGGATCGCATGTGGCGGCAGCATGGAAATTGGAATGTTCCAGGCTGCTAGTTGGCAGCCACTGGAAGCTGTTGGAGGCCGGAGAAGGCGCTGGAACGAACGAAAGGGGTGCGGCGGACTGCCGACTAGCGGCTGGATGTGGATGTGGAAGTGGGGGATAAAAAAAAAAAAGGAAATGGGCGACTGCAAATGACAGAGATCACTGAAGCACGACCGACAAATAAGCGGACGTATCTATGTATCTATGTGTCTAGTATCTGGTATCTGGTATCTAGTGCGGTGGCGCATTACTCCCCATGAACCGCATGCCTGTATCTGTATCTGACGGATACACATGCCCTCGACTGCCTTTCCAATAAGCGCGAGGCGAGCTTCGCATGTAAGCTTGTGGCAAGATTCTATTTGTATTTCCCGCCAGCCAGGTTTCTATAGAGATTTGCTGCTTGTTCCCTGACTTTTACGACTCCTAATGTTTTGACCTTTTCAACATTGTCATAAAAAAAGAATCCTTATCGGAATTCTACGGAAAATCTGACATGCGAAGTGTTCTTCAAAAGTTTAGCTCGAAATCGAATCCAAAAAATCATTATCAGTTAATTATGTGGCTTCCTTTTGGGATCTTTCGAAATCCTTATCTTTAATCGATTTTTCGGGGAATTATTAAGATGAAATTGTATTAAATGATTTTTTGAAATAATATTTTTATAAAGAATTGTTAATGAAACTAATAATAATAACAAGGTCTATTGTTTGAAAATAAAGTCATTATACAAATCACGCAAATTACATTTGCGTGCAAATCTTCAAAGAATCTCAGTTGTAGAGTTTCAAAGTGTTTTTGCGTGGCGCTTCAATGAAACGCCTCTGGGTTTCCTTGATTCCTGCTTTGACCTTTCATTCCATTGAAAATCTTCACACTTACCAATTCTTAGATGATTCTTAGTAATCCGTTTTGCGGTTTCTTCGGCACAAAATAGGCTTGCAACACTTTGGGCACTTGTTGTTATTGTGTTTGTCGTTGTTGTTGTTGTTTGTTGGTTACACGTAATTAAGGTAAATAAGGTGAACACGAAGCCAAAAGCGAAATTGCAAAAAAGGCAGAAAGGCAAAACAGCAAACAAATAATGTAATGCAAAAATAGCTGAGGAAACGCCGCGCACGAACCTCCAATCAGAACTGAAACGCAGAAGCTTGCGCCGCACACCGCTTTTGTCCTGAGCGCCGATGCGCTGCCCGAAGAGAGGCCCGAAGATAGCCGAGGAGATCCGAATCCGAAGCCGAAGCCGAACCGAAAGCTTTGATCACGAAACACGAACTGAGCTGGGAATATGGAATATATGGGAATGGTAATGGAAATAGGATTGAGTCCAAGTGGGCGGTATTTTTGTCTGCCTTCTCTCCCCCTTTTCTGCTCCCGTTTCACATGGCTCTCTTTGGCGAAACGCAAAACGAAAATAAAAAAAACGCAAGTGGATGTGGACGGACGAGCGGATGAAATGGAATGGCAAGAAGCCAGCGTTTGAATGGCTCCAAATGGTTAAAAGCCAAGGCAGCGCAGTCGCCAGAGGAAGAGAGTGAGTGAGCAAGAGAGGTTGTTGAGAGGGAGACGGAGCTTCGGGAGAGTGACATTTGGGGCTGCCGCTGCGTTGGCGCTCTGCTCCCGCTGATAAGCTTGTGTTGAAATCAAGTCTCCTGCGTTCTCGCTCTCTTATTGACGCTCTGCTCTCCGCTGACCTGCTGCTGCACTGCACCCCCCAGTCCGCCCCACACCACTGCGCTGCTGCATCAGCGTATTACGAAATATGACAACAATGCAGTTTCGTCGTCCTCGTTTTCGTTCTGTTGACGCTGCGGCTTCTTCTTCTTCTTCTTCTGCGGCTTCTTCTGCTGCGCCTTCTTCTGCCGCTGTTGCAGCTCTCTCTGGAAATGCCTGCTCAGCATAAAAGTCGGAGCAGCTCTCACCTCTCTCACCCAGAGGCAGAGAGAAAGATGGAGCCAGTGGGTGGCTTTTGTTTGTTTTCTCCTCACCCACTCTCTCACTTGCAAATTGATTGCATTTTAATGGAGTTCTGTCGATGCTAAAAATAGTGACTCTCCCACAGGGGGCGTGGCGGGGGAATTTCTAGCCGGGCGCATTCCAATTGGAAGTGCATATCCAGCAGCGGTAAGCGGTAACTAATTCCAAATGCCAGGCTATTACCGCAAACTGGTTTGATCACAAAAGCGTGCCGGGTCTGCTCCATCTCTCTTTCTCTCTCTCTTTCCGTGGCTCTCTCTTTACCGCCCTTACCCACCCATTTTGACCCACCGGCCCCTCCTCTTGTGTAGAACTTCCTAACTGAAACTGAAATGATTCCATATTTTCCCCACAAGTTGAATAATTGTTGCCGGGGTTACCCTGCGCACTGAGAAAAATATTTACATTCAAAAGCGAAACTCTACAATTTAAGGGAATTTAAATTAAAAAGTAAGAAGTTCTATAAGCTGTAACACTTTTTTATAAA
>JAEIIH010014118.1:0-40970 GCA_018904745.1 Drosophila orosa
CATAGTTATAGTCTTTACTGGTGTCTAATTTATTTATGGTACTTAATTTTATTTTAATATTTTCTTCGAGTGCATAAATCGTATCCATATCCCGCCGTTTGGTTGCGGTGGGGTGAGCTCGGCTCGTCGTGGGCCAACGGCTGCCATTAAAACCCTATCAGCATTCGTGACGGCAGCTGCGATCTCCACCACCGACACCATAGCACCACCGGCGCCGCAACCAATGCTCCTCCGGCACCACCGACTCCTTGGTCCTTGCTTCTCTCACTTTTTTTTTTTGGTTTTTGTTGCTCTTTCGATGCAATGTGGGACTATTTTTTTGCACTCCCTTTTTTTGTGCCCTGCTGCCATCGTTGTTGTCGCTGTTATTGCGGTTCATTGTTCTGTTTGTAACTTCAAATTTGCCTCTCGTTTTTGCTGCCGTTGTTGTTGTTGTTGTTGTTGAGTGTAAAAGTGTTGTTGATTTATTAACGGCGGGTGGCTTGGATGGGGGGCTAACGCACACAATGACACTCTGATGTGGCGGGCGTGTGTGCACTCAGCGAGGACGACAACGACAACGACAATGGGAATGAAGCGACACCGCAGACCGCAGTTCACGCACACACAGAGAGACGCCAAATCAAAATGGCGGGCAACAAAGGGTTAATGTAGTATACCTTTGAGGGCATACAACAACAGCAACAAAAAAATGAAGCGGAGGTGGGACTGCTCATTGATTGCTCTATTATTTGATCGATTGCCTGATCGCTTTTATTTTATTTACAAAACTGCAGTTGGAGAAAAGTTTACCTTAAATGTAACGAAATATATTTTTTTATTAAATAACTCATGCCTGCTTTGCCTCTATTTCCCCAAGTGAACAAAACAATTCCCAAACTTACCGCACAAATGCATATCCTTTGTCCTTGAAGACCCGTATCTCCTGTGTTGTGCCGTAGGGCGAGAAGGTCTTCTGCAGTATTTCCTCGTTGAGGAAGCCGGACAGGGCTCCGTTGATGCCGCCACAGTAGACAGTGCAATTGGTGGGGCTGCTCTGGTTGTAGACCTCGTCAAAGGTCAGCGGCTTGGCATTCACTGCAACGAGCGGAGATTAACATGGCGGTGACAATGACATGTCGGTCATGGATGGGTTGATGCGGGACGAGGACTTGACTCTTAAGGATACTCACTGTCTGCCTTGGTTGCCGGCGGCTTTCGGGTGGCCCAATTTGTGCGTATCGAGCGGGAGCCCAGCCATTGGCCATTCATGGCGGTAATGGCGGTTTCAGCCTCCTGCAACGAGCCAAATTAAATGGAGAGAGCAATTAGCTAAAAGCCCAGCGTCATTTACGCGGGTTTGTCTAGCCGCTTAAGCCGCTTACAGCGGCTGCTAAGTCTCTGGGCCAAAAAAGACAGCTTCTGTTGTTGCTGCCAAGGCAACCCAAAATTTATAAACAAACAGCTTGGAAAGTGTTAAGGAAAAGGCATTAATACAACAGCAGAGGACACTGGAACAAAGTTTTGTAAGTAGTAAAAATAAACGTACATTACAAATTAAATCAGTAAAACTTTTACCGAACCTTATTTATTATAGAAAAACCAATATACGGAAAGATATTGTGTTAAATAAATTAAGTTAATAAAGAAATAATATTTTTCTGGCTTTTTTTAAGTGCAGCTAAAGTAACAGACCAAAAAAAAATTAAACAAAGTATAGAGAAAACAATCGCGTTGGCTTAAAAGTTGCTCCTTGTGGTTAGCCGGCAACGTTGTAGCCGCTCTTTGATTTCCTTGTGTAAAGTGAACATGAGGCTGATGGGAGGGGAGGGAAGGAAGGTCCTCGACGTAGCATTTACAAGGCCGTGCACAAATTATAATTTCAATTTCGCATAAAAGGTAATTCGTGCGTATCAAACGTGATTCATGCCGAAATGATTGCAACTGCCAGAAGGTCTTGCATGCAGTCTGCCTTCAATGTGTGTGCCGGAGACCCAGTGAGTGTGTGTGGGCGTTTCATAGCAATTTACTTGCGGCAAACCGAAAGACCGAAGACCGAAAGCAATGCAACGCAATAATGGCATTTGCGGCGCTTCAGACGTTGCAGCTGCTCATTGCACGTTCTTTAAATGGCGGCGGCCCAGGCGAACCAGGAAGCTCGGGGATCCGAATCCGAATCGGAATCTGAAGCCGAAACCTAAATCCGTATCCAACTGCGGTTGGCAGCCACTGTAACTGTAACTAGGCAGCAGTACCCAACGAAATCCAGCCAACCGCCTTTTCTTTTCTTTTCTTTTCCATTAATTTTCCCAGTCTTTGTGGCGGGCCTGAGACGTGCAATGGGCTTCGGCTGAAAAACGACGTTTTTAAACCAAAAGCCGGACTTGAACTTTGAAGGGGAAAACTTGACTGAGTTTCTTCAAAGTGGATCTTAATAAAAAATTGCTCTAATTGCTAATACTATTATGAAACTATAGCATTAATTAGAGACTTCATTAAAGATTTGACAGCCCTATAGGGATTTACATAAGTGCGAGCAAGACGACTATATGACAATTCTAATGAAGACTTTAATGCATTGAAAATTCATTTACCTAAAATATACACCAGTAGGTTTAGTGATTAGAGTCAATCTGGTGGATTTAAATGGCAGCATACATATGTATATTACTTAAAGTTTATTTTCAAAATTATTTAAGTACTAAAGCTTATAATGATAATTAGCACATATGAAATGTAAGCTTAATATATTTTTAAAAATAAAAACTTAACTCAGTTGGAAGAACTTAATTTCCACTTAACTTAATTTCCACTTCCCTTTAATTTCTACGAATTCAATGAGTGCTATATTTGCATATTTTGCATTTTGGCCTTCATTAAATGGTTTTCTCGTAAAGAAAATGTCATTTATATAAATACCGCGAATTCCTTGAACATAAATTGCCGTGTATTGGTTTTCTTGGGCCTTTAATTTAACCACTTGAGCAAAAGTCAACAATTGAGTGCCTGCCCCGTCAGCGATAAACCACGCAACTGTCGCCCAACTTTGGCCGTAATTTAATGTCTGCATGTGTGCTGGGTGTGCGGTGTGTGTGAGGGGTGTGTGTGCGGGGTGTTCATCGGGTGTGTTTGCCTGGTGTGTGTGTGTGTGTAAGTATGCGTTTATTTCCCGGGCAACGTCGCTCAGTTTGCGTGCGTGCGCATTTTTATGCATTGCCAGTTGCATTTTTCATATTTGCATAAACTATAAATTTTACATTTTTTAAGCGATACGCATCGTTGATTGCGGCACACATACACATGGAGGTATATATGTACATATATTGTGTTATATATATAAACTCACGTTCAACCACAACAAGAACAAGTCCAGCAAACAATGCCGCCGCCACCCCTTCGCCACATCTCTCATCCTCTGATTTCCCGCCGGGCATGAAATGTTATTTAAATATTTCACCATTTACTCTACTTGGGCTTTAAGCCATCGCCAGGCGTTGCTTGTTAGTTTTTCGCTGCGGGAAACATCTTTCAGGACTTATCAGCAGGAGAGACAGGACAAGTGCACTTCCTTCCCTTCGTTTCTTTTTTTTTTTTTTTTTTTGCCAATTCCAATTGCAATCTTATGTGTCAATGGAAATTGTCTTAACAAAATGCTCGCTTTTGTCCTGATTGTCTGTGGACAGAGGGGGGGAGTATATTGTTGGAGTAACTTTGACCAGAGCTAATGCAATGGCCAACTCCAGACTCCAAACTCCAGATAAACTTTTCCCAAGTGCAACGGACATTTTTGGTCCCAGCTTTGACATGTCTTTGAAGCCAACAAACTTTATCAATCATTTTGGCGGTAAATTGCTTAGAAAACAGGAGGTAAAAGCTTATGAAACGTTAAAGAAAACTAACAAAATAATGGCAAACAAAGAGGAAATATATTAAACGATTAAAGATGTGGGTTTATGAAAGTTTACTCTAAAGAGAATTATTTAAAAACTATTTCAAATATAATTAACCTATCAATAAACTGAATTCTATCCTAGAAAATCAAGATGCAAATACTCAAATATCTATTGCTTTAGTCTTAATTAGATTCATGACAATGCCATCATTTGAAAGGTGAAAAGTGCCCCACATTTCTGCCCCCAAGTTAATCCATTCAATTTCCGAAATGTCGGGGCGCCCCCTAATGAGTTGATTATAACACAATTTCGGGACTCAAGAGTCTCTCCAGCAATTTGCCAATTCATCTTGCTCAAGTGGAGGCCCGGCATCGACCGCAATATAGCACCCACTACGACTTGCCAAACTATTTATGAATCCTGAAGTGGAAGTCGCTGTCGAAGTCGAAGTCGAAGCACTGGTCTGCCCCCAAAAACCCCAAATCCTCACCGAATCGAAACCGTAACTGTTGTTGTCGTCTGGGCTAATTGCATCTCTACGGCATTGGGTCAAGCCGGAGACAGAGGACAATGGGGACTACCCTGGGTTTTTGGATCGCATCATTGGCATTTGGAGCGACACAATTTCTTTGTGTGTGGTCGGTCGGCATTGCCTCTTGTTGTTTGGTTGGGCGAAATTAATTAATGGTGAATGGCAAATTTGCAGCTAATAGAAGGGAAAACTTGAATCGTTTTCCGGTCTGTCGCCGAACTAGTCTAGCTTCGCCTTTGATTAAAAGTTCAGACACAACACAGGCCTGCGACACGCGTCGAACATTTGGCGCTGAAAATTTCCTAAATGACAACTTCCGCTTTCGGGATAAGTTAATTAATTTTCATGGACATGCCGCGCGGAAAAGTTTCCTTGGCGCGACACAGAACTCCGAAATTTAAGAACATTTTGCCCGGCGTACGGATTCAATTTGCAGCGAAAGTTACGCAAAAGTCAGGCCAGCAGGCCTTTGTAAATATTGATTACTTGATAAGGCGCAGAATCCTTTAATGCTGCCTGTGGACCATGGCCAAAAACGGAAATGAGTGGAGGAGGAAGCTTGGAGCTTAGAGTGGGAGGGTGGCGCAAAGTTTTGGCCAGGAAAAACGGGTTAACAGGGTAACAACAGGGGGAAACAAAACCGAAAAAGGCGAAATACCTTCATTAAGCGAATGAAGAAAGGCAAAAGTAAGTTGAAGAATTTTTAAGTGGTTTAAAAGGGTTTTGTCATACTTTTCATGTGGATCTGCGCCCGGGATCGACCCCTTTATCTTATCCCCATTTCCACTGGCCGCAAAATGGTTGCTGCTGGTTGCGGCTGACGTTTCGTGTGCCACATACACACAGCCCCCCCGTAAGCCGGAGAGCAAGACATTTTAAATGTTTATTAAAACAATAAGGAAATGGCTTGTGCCAAGGCGGAAAAGGGCAAGACGGCAAAAAGGAAAAGGAAAACGAAAACGAAAAACTGTAGCGAAAGAAGGTGCAAAAAAAAAGAAAGGCAAGCTCGAACTCAAATACAAAAAGGGGATAATCCTGCCATACACATAGACACCCTCGCATACTATGCACACACTCGCAAATAAGAAGGTTCTGGCTTTCGCTTTTCTTTTGGCGACCTGTTTTGTCTTAAAAAAGAAAAGGTAGCAGACGCCGAGTATTTAGTGCTGGCCTGGCCCCCCTTTCTTTTCGGGCTAAAAGGTTTTCCCTGGGCAGCTCGTAAGCCGGTTTAGCTTTGTTCTTCGGTCAGATTCATTAACGTGGCTATTTAGATAAGCGTGAAGGAAACCAAGCGACCCCAAGTTGAATATTAAAGCTTTCCAGATAAAACTCAGGCCCCCAAGTCATTTCGGAGTCGAAGACGGAGACGGAACCGGGAAACGGGAGTCCTGCTGATGATGATTTTTTGATATTTATAAAATAACTCAAGTGGCAAATCGTTTGCTCAATGGAAATGCTCTTCCATTTGTCGACTCCTTCGACGATGATTATGATGCCCATGCCTATGCCCATGGTGATGATGATGATGACGATGTGGCCATCGAACGGAGCAGAGATAAGGCTACCAGAATCCCCCAGTCATCTTTGAATCTGTCTGGCTCAGTCAACGGTAAAAACTGTTTTCATTCCGCTTAGGCCGGCCCAAACGCTTTTCGATTTTTGACCACACATCAACGTTGCTGGGAGGGGGAGGGAGTTGTTGACCAAAAAATCAGTATTTCACGCTAGAACGCATTTTTGTCAAGGCATAATTCCATGGGATTTATTTATGTATGCCAGTTTCGGCCGTTGTTTCCCATTCTGGGCATCACTCCCTCTTCTCCCGAATCTCGAATACTTTTTTTATAGTCACTGCCTCCGGGCTCTGGGGCTTACGCGTGTGTAGGCAGTTTGTAGTCCGTGGTGTCCCTACATCGCCCTCAAATCACTAGTTCCTGAATTATTATGGAAAGCATAAAATGAATGTCCAGGCCATTTATATTTATAACCAAGTTTTGTACGCTTCAGCAAATTTATTGCCAGGCTTGAAATTAAATAAATTGAAAACCAGTCAGGGCTGTGGGGCGGGAACAGAGCTTTAAAGCAAACATTAACTTAAAGGGAATAAATTAGTCATATTGGGAATTTTGCAGGAAATCTTTTTGATCAATTGGGAAGGTGCCAGAGTAATATATGTTTATTATTTATACAAAATAAAGTGAGTGCAACATAATTACATGATTTATTTGTGTACCTATTAATAATTTAGGAAAATTACATAACAATAATAAATATATTCAGCATTATGTCTTTATTCCTTGTCTAGGATTTTGCAGGAAATCTTTTTGATTAATTGGGAAGGTGCCAGGGTAATATATGTTTATTATGTATACAAATTCCTTTTCCTACAAATTATTCCTTGTAGCTAACATAAAAATAAAGTGAGAGTAACATATTTATAAGATTTATTTTTGTACCTATTACTTATTTAGGAAAATTACATAACAATAATAAATATATTCAGCATTATGTCTTCATTCCTTGTCAGGGACCCCTACAAGTTCTCTATGTCTGAGCTTCCTAATTAGTTTTCTCCCTCGTAAGGCATCGAATGGGTTAATCAATCTTGCAGCCATATTTTCGGGACTGGCAAAATGCAACGGCAGTGCGAATTAAGGCCAATGTATGCGGAATGCTTTTTAATTTAAGTGCACATGCACATGACAAGGCAGGCGGCGGCGGGTAGAGCGGCAACACGCAGCGAAATCATAAAAGAAACATCACAAACTGGGTGGGTGGTGGTGTCTGAGTGGGTGGTGGGCGGTGGGCTAACCACAGGCATTCAGAGGCAGAGGCAGCCGTCGCAACAGCAACGCGACAACAATAAGAACAAATGATAATAATGCAACAATGAACTGCACAAGAAGATGATGAAAAGAAAGCGGGGGCGTGGCCGGGAAGTCGACATTATATCTTGTTCGCTGCACACATTGTCAATTCGTTTGCGTTCTCGACCCCCGCCCCCCGCCTTGGTGCGGCAACTTTTAAATAAATTTAAGTGCATTATGCTACGAAAAATCTGTCGTGAGCGAAAGGAGTAATGCGATTAAATGCAGCCCGGGCCCGGGCCCGGGCCCTGAGCCTGCTTTTGTCCCCCCGCCATAACGCTGGCAAATCAGTTTTGTGTCAAAAAGAAAAGCCACTCAAGATGCAGCCTGCAGGATTTTTCCCTTTGCCATTCCCTGATCTTGTTTTTTATTTCTTTGTTCGTTTTTTTTTTCTCCCATGTGAGTGTGCAATAATATGTTAATATGCCGGGGTTGTGTGTGACAATAACAGAAGCCGTCGACAGTGGCAGACATTAGCATTTCGGTTGGAGCTCAAGGAGCTTCAAAAGTGGTTGTACACTAAGAAAAAATGATATTCGTAATTAAAACATAGTACAAAAAATTAGAATTTGTGGAAAATTAATTACCAAAATATTTTAAATTAGTCTTAAATTTAAATTTTGTAAATTTCTTTACTTTATTCAGTGAATTTGGTATTTAAAATATACTAATTAGGTTTAGACAATTTTTTAAACACTTGTATACCCTTTAAATATTAAAATTTTATATTTTTATAATAAAATTACTAAAATATTTCCCAGTTATTGTTAAGTACATATTTTCCCAGCATCCTGGCATCGACATGTTTATTGCGTTTAATGTTTGCGTAAATTTTTTCGTACTTGCTGCTGCCTCTGGTGTTGTTCCTCTTGTTGTTGTGATTTATGATGCTAATGACACGCAGACAGGCATCGTCTTCCTCCATCCCATCGCCTCACCATGCAAATGCTCAGCTTGCCTTGATGGTTATTAAATTATGGCAATTTGTATGCGTCGCACAGGCAGACAAAAAAAAAATATATATGAACATAGGAGGAGGAGAGC
The DNA here is from genome assembly GCA_018904745.1 of Drosophila orosa. Classification (NCBI taxonomy): domain Eukaryota; kingdom Metazoa; phylum Arthropoda; class Insecta; order Diptera; family Drosophilidae; genus Drosophila; species Drosophila orosa. Next base: position 8,316 of record JAEIIH010014118.1, read on the forward strand.
CATGCTCTTATGGTGTTTATTTAAAACATGTTGCCAAACAATTTGCGTTAAATATTTTGCGAGCTGCTTGAGCTGCTTTGGCATTTCGGCTTTGGCAAACGGAGAGTCCCAGCGATTGGCAAAAATTTCAGGCGCCGGCAAACGGAAGTGCTGAATGAAAGAAAACTGTTTCTTCCTTTTCCGGCTGCACGCACACATGCACATTCCGGCTGGCACACACTCGAAACGAAAAATAACTTTTCAATTTCCGCAAAACCACAGAAAATATCAACTTTGCACAAAAATTTAATAAAACTTTTCGCATAAATAAAATTTGCATTAAATCAGCTGCAAGCGACGCCGAGGGGGCGTGGTCGTGGCGGCTTAGGGCGGTGTGTGTGTGACTGGAACTGTGACTGTGTGACTGTGTACAAAACGCATGTCGAGAAAACTTAATTTGAAATATTTGAGTTTGCTATTTGCACTTCTTTCTTCCTCCCCAGTGCCAGTGCCGTTTGCGTTTGCATCGAAACTAATCGAGAAAGTTCGAAAATTGGCAACCCATTCCATGTCATTCCTGCACTTGCAGCGCAAAAAGTTAACTAGTTAGCTGGGTTGAGGCATTAAGTATACGCCACGTTGGCCATAATTCCAACTAAAACAAGTCAGTTGCCAAAAGGCTTCCAGCCGAAACTTCGACTTTGCCTTAAATATAAGTATGTATATATATTTATTGATACTGATATGTAGTTGTGGATGTGAGTGACAGTCAGTGGGCTGTGGCAGGGGGACGTGGCGTGGAGCCAAGTGTCAAAGATTATGTTGTATTTGCACACGACACATTCCCACGCAAATCCGCGCTCATCTCCTCAATGTCAAGCAAATCATCCGGCATCGGGCATGTGCGGCACACATTTCATGGCATTACCATTAAAATTTAATTAATAATTTTGAACATTTGCCGCCTAATTAACTAGCAGCACCTTTGGCTTTTACGCCTTCGCCGGAGCATCTGACTGCTGCCCTGATTTGGCTTGGCTCTTGGCTCCTGACTTTTCCCAGTCTCTATATATATGTATCTATATCTCGGAGTCTCTGTGTGTGATTTGTGGTTCTAAGCCTTAAGCTTGCGCATTTTTTCTGCTCGACTGACTGACACGCCATTCGCTTGGCTCGATTCAGCCATCTTTGATGGTGTATGCCTTGTTTATGCATTGGGATTCTTGGGTTATAGGAGGATTCTGCATTATAATGATGGGAAAATAATCTAAAAATTGTTTCAGGCCACAATTATAAGTAAAAGAAGGGTTTGAAAAGTATCGAGAGTTAAGAAATAATAGGGAATTGTGACATGTACAAGTGGAAAATACTAGAAACTATTTTTAGCGGTCTTTTAGAAGAGCAAGCCTTATAAATTTAATATTTTATATATAGGAGTGTGATTTTTCTAGTCCCTTTTAATGCTTCACTTAAATCTCCTTCATTCCTTTAAAACTTTAACTATAAACACTCTTCATGAAAAGATTTCCCAAGCACCAGCCTCGCATAAACTTAGTTATAGTCTCAGCCTGTCGGTTTCTGTGGCTCTTTGTCGAATTTTCTACCTATTAGGCACATGAAATTCAATCACAACACACACACACACCGAGAGGGAGTCTTGCCAGCAGTTATTTGGACCCTTATCAGTTGCGGTTTAAACATATTGAATATGATGTGTAAATGTTTACAGTGCCCCGGGTAGATCCGAGGGTGGTTTCTTGGGATTTTTCTCTTTGCCCTGGGGAGCCCGTGAGACTGGCTGCATCTGCGGCCATAAAAAAACATTACAGATTCGTGAGCAGCCTGCTTTTGATATACGAGTGTGTCCATGAGGAAGAAAATAAAATCAAATACTCGCCCCTTGGCAGTTAACCGAAATAAGGAAAGGAAAGGAGGAATGCATTAAATCTTAAAAATGTGTGCGCTTCGCTTGGCTTGTCTCTTGGCTTATGTGTATCTTAGGGAAAGTAAGGGAAAATGTAAGTGTGTGTGGGCTGGAAAGGTGGATGGGAAAGGTAGGGTAAGCCACAGGTGTCTTTTGATATGTTAAGTTGCTGCTCGGATGTCAAGCGGGAATCCAGCTAAAGTTTCTACTTGTTTTAATTAAGATTTCAGTTGGCAAACTCCTCAAACCGAAACCCAAAAGATATGAGCAGCAGCAGCAGCTGCTGCCTTGTGTTGTGTTGTTGTGTGTGTTTACTTAGAAAATTAAACTTGTGTAGCGACTAATGCGAGCTTGATTGAAACATTTTCTAATTGGTGCCGAAAGGCGCCGCCTTTGATGTTGCCATTCTGATGGCATAGCTTACCGATTTCTTGACAAAGCTGACAAAGCCGTAGCCCTTTGATTTCAACGTCTGAGGATCACGCACAACTCTGCAGTCTCTGTAAAAAGATGGAGAAAATAGAAACAATTTAGTCTCCCTTTCAGGGGAAAAACAATTAAAAATACAGCTTAAAATAATTTATTTACCCCATTTATCGCTATCTCTGCTGATGTTTATAGACTTTTGCTGACCCAACAAAGCTGGAACCCTTCGGCGAATTAAAAAGCCAAGTAAAAGTCAAGAGGCAAAGTCGTTGTCGACATTGGAAATCCAATGGAATTACGTGTGAGGAAATATGAAGCGTTGCGCAGGAAAAGCCAAACCAAAGAAAGGGATTTCGTAATGGAAGTGCAGATATAGTGTGCAGGCCACCGCCGCCTTCAAGGATGTGCCAGTGGGCTGAGTCGGGGGCGTGGCTAAGGGGATTTGCCACGGCCTCCATTCCCATTCCCATTCCCAATCCAAGTCCCAATCCCAATCCCAGTCCCAAGCCCAAGCCCGTTGCCACCAAACCACGTGTCGTGCCATGTCGTGGACGCTGCTCGAGAATCGGGCGTCAGCATTCGGCTTAAATATGTTGGCCCGTCTAAGCTAAGCCACGAAGAAATATTTAGCCCTCCCGCAGACCCCCTTTCTTTCTACGCCCATGTGTGTGTGTTAGTGTGTGAGTGTGGGGCAACCGCAGCAGCAACAACAACAAGCTGCCTGGAGCTGGTGTGGCAACCTAAACTAAACCCAAGCACTGGGAAAAAATTTAAAACTACACTATATATATATTTTACAACAAGTTTATACTCATTTTTATTTGGAAATTACATCAAATGAAGGTGAAAACTTAATATTAAGAAACTTTTTACCACATAAATTTAATATTATATAACTTTCCACCCTTAAACTATTTCAATTTCTAATAATAAAGTAAAAAATACATAATTTAAGTCTACAATTTCGCTGTATTTGCCAATTCTCCTGCTACCCGATATTTTCTGTTATTTTTTCCAAAGTGCAATAGGAGCCAGAAAGGCAAAACCCGCATGTCGACCACGGCATTTAAAAAAGGCCAACTTGATTGTAAATCACGATAAAAGTCAATTTTTAATATGAGTTTTAGTTTAGCCCTTTGCCCCATCCCCCCCTCTGCCTTATCCCCCATTCCCACCATCATGTTAAGTGGCCGACGAAAAAAAAAAAAGAAACGTATTTTAATGGCCTTTGGCTCGTTGGCTTTGGTGGCGCTTCAAGGTTGCAAATTTATGGCTGGGCTGGCCAGAAGCGAAATTGCACTGCAATTGCCAGTAAGTTGCAGTCGATGCCCACATAAATATCGAGCAAAAAACATATTTAATTAAAGTTTAATATTTATTAGCTATCGGAGGAATTCGGCAGCCAATGCCCGAGGGCCAAAGGGGCAGTGACTGACTGACTCCGTGGGGTCTGCTTCCGTTAGGATTGGCCTGATCCGGCTCTCATTTTTGGCCAGGCACGCAAACAAACATAAAATCACGGAATGCAACACAAACAGCAGAGCAAACTCCTCTCACACACACACGGCGAAAATAGGTTAACTAAACTGTCTCATTAAATATTTATTAATTATTAAAAACAGGACTTTTAATAGAACAAATAAATGAGCTGAGCAAGGTATTTACAATCCATGTTCATGCTTCCTTTTGTTTACTCTATGTTGTATCTATATTTATTATTTAGATAAGAAGATACAACTTTCCCTCATATTTCAAGTAGAAAACTCTCTTGATTCTGCAGATTAATTTGAACAAAAAACACGTTTCAGTATGTACAAAATCAGTGCTTTATTGGTATGCATTATTCCCAATTGGCTGTCCCATCTGCTTTATTTTTCCCTGTGCAGGATACACACTCATTGCAGATGCCTGTCAGCGGCGCTGCCTGCCAATGGGATTGTGCTAACAAATTAAAGGCCAAACCAGTGTGTGTGTGTGTGTGTGTGTGTGTGTTGGTGTGCACTTCCGACGCCAGTCGCCTCGTCCCCGGAGTATATCATATTTCACAATCGATAAACATCACAGTTCATATTTTCATAACGTTTTTGTTTGAATATTTTAACATGCAGACGTAACAACAACAAGGGCGTACAATTTCCTGCTTGCATGTAAATACGAATTCGAAAATGTCTGCAAGTGCGCTCTCGCACATCTTCTTTGGGGGCTGCAATAATATATTTGAACATTTAACAGAAAACAAACACAACCTTTGCCTCCAGCCGAAGGGGGGGAGATATCCGTGGAGCAGCATCGATGGCCCTCGAACTGCGTTTGCCACACAGTTGTTATCATGCACGAAAAGCTTGGAAAATTTTCAGAAGAGAACTGCAGCTGAGGGTGGGGACCTGGGGGCTGGAGGCGTGGCAGATGTGCCCAATGTTTGTCCAAAGAATTGAGCGACGAGGAAAGTGTGCCTCTCAACCAGGAGATGCAAAACACAAGCAGAAAAGTCATACAACTTGAAACAACATTTTGGAATACCCTTTGAAATTGGTTTTAAAATATTTTACAAGCTATAAATAATTTAAATTAAATTAAGAGAGGCTGAATTTGTAACAGAATATTATAAACCAAACTGATTTATCGCGCAGACTTTTATATCTTCAGATGAAAGCCTTACATCTTCAAAAACTACTTCAAATATGTTCTGCCATTTTAAGTTTAATATAAATACAATGATTTTTAAGTACTCCGAGTCTTAATTCCCTTCTAAAATTACTCTTTTCTAATTCAACACCTCTTGTTCAAATATAAATAAATTCCCCAAACGAAGCCCCACAAAGCGCAGCCATAAGTCACAAGGAAGAAATTCCAAAAAAAATAACTCTTGGGGGAGGAATAAGTGCATGTGCATAAGCAGGATCTGTGTGTGTACATGTGTGTTCATAAGTCAAGAGACAGCAATAGACGGGGTTTCCTCCCCTCCAGCTAGACACACTCCGTTCCGCCCACTCCGTTGGCTCTGGCCAATCAATATATTTTTTACAAATATTGCCAAAAAGTTTTGCTTTTGGCTTAAGCTCTGTGTGTGCCTGATACTCGAATATAAATTTAACGAGCAGAGGAGAAGGAAAATATTTTGCTATCTTAAGTGCATAAAACTATAAACGTTAAACAAAATATTTCGCATACACGCTCACACACTCACCAGAACGCATACAAATGCGGTTATTTATACTACAGACATGCATACAGTTTGGCTTTATTCCCAAAGCCTTTGGCCCGGCACACGAGTAGCTTTTGGCCCGATCTGTTTTATTTTTTTTTTTGGGATTTTCCGGCAGAGCGAGAGGAATGTTTGCGGTGCGCGCTGAGCGCATTAGTTGTGGAGTCCTCGCTATTTTGGCCTTTGCAATTGGTTTATGCCAACAATGCAGCTAGCTCCCCGTTCCAACAGCCAGGCCCAAGTGTTGGAAATTCTTTTGTATTTGAATTAAAATTGCATAGATGATTTATAGACGCTTCGAAGTTGGCTGGCTGAACACTAAACTTATGCATGGGATTTTTACGGAGAAATGGGAAAATATGCAAGCCAAGTCATTGATAGCGGCAAGAGATATAGCACTTCAAGCAGGCATATCTCTGAATTTAAGGCTTTAATATGTAAATTAAGGTCAACTTGAAATCAGTAAATTTAATTCGATCATTGCTTATTGAGTGCTGGCTAAATTATGGCTATCAGCCACTCAAATATAGACATAACCAGGCTAGACTATCATTTGGAGCTGCCAAGAAATCGACTGGTAACATATTTATCAGGGCGTAACTCTCGTACGCAACTTAACCAGCAATTTGCAATTTCCTGGCCACTTTAAGAGCGTTATCTGCACCCCATCGCCGCACTTGGCAGACATATAATTTACAAATCCGAGCTGAGGATCGGGGGGCTGAGTAGGACATGCTAAACACATCAACGGCAATGGCAAACACAAATTACTCAGGAGTGCAAACAAATGAAAAGCGATAACATCGCGTATACGCCACGAGGGAGAATACAGAATGGAGAATATATAGATATATATATATATTGGGATATATACAAGCTGAAGCTGAAGTCAAAATCCCTGGCACTAAATCAATGAATTGCGGTTGTCCTTCAATTTCCTCTCGGCCAAGTTGCCGGCTCTCATCCAGCATTCCCATCATCGTCATTGAGTTGCGTGTTTGAAATATTGAAATATTTTTTGTTGGCCATGTTTACACATCGGGCTATTGACTGCGCACAGTTATTCCATTTCTTCCTCGGTTTCCAGTTTGAATTTCCGCAGCGAATTTTCGCCAAGCCATTTTTTATTCGATTTGTGTTTGTCTCGTGCTTGCATTTTATTGGCTTGCTCCACGCCGATAACCCTGATGGCTCTGATGGTTGATGATGATGATTTCCATTTCCTTGTCGGACGTTAGAGGGGGGCGTGGCACGGTTACTTCGATCGCTCGGCAAATACCGAATACAGTTGTAAATTCAAATGAAATGCAAGCGAGCGCATTGTTTGAGTTTCGGGGATCGGCAAGGGAGGAGGAGGAGCCTCTCGAATTCTGGCTTTCTGGTTAGCCAAATATTTAAAGTGGATTTCTTGGAGCATTTTATGAGCTTTTCACTGCGGCTGCTGCTGTCTTCCTTCCCACCCCCCATTTCTTTTATTTGATTTGATTTTCCGGCCAGTGGCATCTGCCAACGTCCAACGGAATTAAGTAATAAATTTGGTTCGAGGAAATATGTTTGCGGTTGCCGAATCGAAACGACAGACCGTACTGAATTGCTGTGAATTACAAATTCGTAAATGCCGCATCTTTGATGCTGCATGCACTCTGCGAAATGGGACCAAAAGTGGACGAGGAAAAAATCCAGAACCGGACTCATCACGTCCTCGTCCTTGTCCGTGTCCGTGTCCATGTCCATGTCGTCGTCGTTACATTTATTTACACCAACATGCAAAAGCTCGCATTGAGACAATTTCATGCTCATCTGCATAAAATCAATTCCATTTTGGAGACAATTTGAAGATTGGAATACAAATTTCGAATTATCAACATGGGACCCAACCGTGGCGGAGTCGTGGCAAAATGGCCAAAACCGGCAGCGATCGCAATCAGCATTTGAGACCTGACCCCCACTCCATGGTGTCTGTTCCATTTTCCTATTCGGCACTTGAAGAAAATGTGGAAGTTGTCTACGAAATCGTTTTGGAACTTCAAAGACTCTCAGACTTTTTACAAACTTTTTCTGTTATATTTTGACATAGCTTTTATTGGATTTGTGCTTAGGCTTTTGGTATATTTTTTTGGTACAGTGTACAGAGGACCATCTATCGCTGGGTTTGCGGCGGCTGCTTGACTTGTGTTGCTAGTTTTTCCTTCTCTTTTTTTTGGGGGGCAGTAGCCAGCCGGCTCATGCCTCTGTCCAGGCATTTACGCCATTCACTAGCTCTAGCTGAGGCTCCTGTCCCAGCATCTCATCCTCCGCCTGCTCCTGCCAACGTCATGCATACGTAATGCGCCTGGGGATCCTGACAGCGGCGCAGAGGCGACGCAGCAGCGACAGTCTCACTAATTCCAGGACAGCCATTACGCGTCTGTCGGCTGTGCCGAGTGTGTGTCTCCGGTGCAGCGGGAAAATTATGTGGTGTGTGATTTGCCATGGACACTGAACGTTTCCCGTTCGCCATCTCCCAATCACTTTCCCCCCGCTTTGCTATTGAAATTTCCCTTTGAGAGAGAGGCGGCGGAGGTGATATTTCAGAGGAGAAAACGAGAAACAAAAAGGAGAAATTTGCATGCAACTCGTTACGCTTGGCACTTGTGTGTTAAGCCCGCTCAGCCCTTGGCTCCTATCCCCTATCCCCTGACCCCTTAACCCCAGCCCATCCCTTTGGCACTTTTTTCTTCTCCTTGCCACCCCTTTCGAGCACGTAGAAACACTGAGCGTGTGGGGGAAAAAAGCCATATCGATTTTGCAGTAAATAAAACATTCAAAGATTGAAGTTGCCGCTTTTGAGCTTAGCCGAATGGTGTGTGGCCTCCTTTTTTATGGAGTGCGCTTCCTTTTATGGCTTCCGTTTCTATAGCAGCTGCCGCTGTGGTGGCTCCACTGTGCTGCTCTGGTGAAGGGACACTGCCGTCGTCCCTGCTGCTCGCCTCTGCCTTTGCCACAGCCACTGCCAAATTGTAAATATTTTTGTCGGCCACGTAGCGGCGCAGGAGAAAATATTGCATTTCTCGCTTGGCATAATAAACGATGTGCCGGCGAAACAGAAAAAAAAAAAACCGAAATACTCGTACTCGCAGCGAAACCGAAAGAGTACCGTCAAAAACCACGCAGAAATACCAACAGCTGCACCGCACAATGGCAGGATCTTTGTAAGGGACGGATAAACAATATGGTGGTTGGGTCAGGCTACAAAAAACAAGGAAACTGTTTCATAAAGGCTGCGAGATGATCACATCCACAGATTTTACAAAAGATAAACTCGCACTAAAGGGAAGGTTAGGAAAAGGCTTTTATCTCCTCAACATTTATTAAGAATAATCAGAATATAATTTAATAAAATCATCAAAATCGTTAAAGATAAAAAAACATTCATAAAATCAATCCCAAAAGGAAAAACTGCTTATCCATTGGCAAAAGTCATTGCCTACATTTGGCAATTCTTTTTATTCAATTTGTGTTCGCTTTGCTGGTTTCTCATCAGCTAAAATCCTTAAATGGTCAGTCCTGTCATATATTGCCAAAACGACGCCAGAAGCAGGAAAGCAGAAAAAACAAAAAAAAACAGAAACTGGCAAATTCAAATTAAATTTGGCGCCGTTGTCCACATCTACACGCAAATCCGCCAACTTTTCCATCCTCATATGTATGAGGGCGCGTGTGTGTTTCAATAAATTATATAAGATATAGCTTTAGCCTCTTCCTTACGGCATTGATTTGACATGAATTATTGCCGGTCGAGAGTGGACAAAAAGCAATTGCTGAAAATCCTACTCGTAAACTTTAAGGCTTGGGAAAATGGATAAATTCCATTAACCGATGCCAGCCGCAGGCTAAACGTTCAAGTGCATTTTCCACCGACCGACCAATGAAGCAGGCGTTATTTATAACGCAACAGCGAAGGCCCCACCTCTGAAAACCCCTCTTGGAAGGGGATTTTCCCTCCGCCCCAAACCCCTTTTGCCCCGATGGATATATCTCCTTGAATCTATGGATCCTACCACTCCCTCCCTTCCTCTCGTGACCACGCCCGGACACACGTCAATAAAACTGCTTCAAACTGTCCACATTGAAGTTGTTGGTGTTGCACTGGGAGAAATACAGTTTAATTTATTTGAATATCAAAATGTTTATTAGCAAAGACCTATACCTGTTAAGAATTTAAAGTCGGGCCTTTGATTTTTTACTAACCTCGAGTCTGGAGAACTTTACCAATTCATCTTTGAATATATATTTATGTCTAGTCTTTCTTCCTTGTTTAATATTCGAAATGGTTTTTATGAACTAAGAAAATATAGCCTGGTCCTAGATAGGTGGGTTTTTTTGTTTACTCCTTTAACATATTGTTAAGTTTTATGGATTGTATTTTAGTGCTCGATTATTTTCTCAGTGTTCTGCTGCAGCTGTTGGTGTTGCTTTTGCCGCTGCAACTGAAGCTGATGCCGGGGCGATAAGGCTACTTTAACGCTGTCCCCGATTTCTGCATGATGCCACACACGGTCGGCCCCTTTCGTGTTTGGCCCCAATAGTGGTTGATGGCCAGTGAATGGGAGGCGTGGGGTGGTGGTGGTGGTGGCTGGGTGGAATGGCGGTTTCAAACATGCAAATTGCTTGCGGTTCGCTACGGTTTTCCCCGCCATCGTTTTCCCACATCCCTGCCTCCGTTTCCATCGGCGTTTTTCGCTTTCATTGAGTGCTCCGCTTACAGTTAACTCGACTTTATCATGTGTGTTGCTTTATATGCACGAGTGCAAAAATGCAACAACAAAAATCCATTTAGATTAATTAGTTTTTAAGCGAAGCAAAGGCAAAGCAACAAAATACATTTAAAGGGAGTAGTAGGTCAACTTAAAACTCTGTTTCAAATTAAATACAGTTTCCTAATATATTGAAAACGTATTCAGAGTATTAAAGAAGGAGGAGAAACCATTTAAAATTCCCCTTTCACTCAGCTTTGAGTGCGTCTGGAAGTCATAAAAGCTGAAAATGTCCACCTTTACATCTCTGTGCCCCGTTCAAACTCACTTTCTGCCCGACTACACTTGGCCAACTCCACCACCTGCCGTAAGTCCCCCCAACCCAAAAGCGTCAACTCTCGTCCGCAAAATGGCGCTTAATGATGCCAAAGATGAGCGACCCCGGCGTGTCAATGGACTGGATGAGACCAGCGACCCCCGGACACCGGCTACATCATCTCCGTCATCTACATGGCTAACTAAGCGTGCCGTGTTTGGCATCTCCTTTGGTGTTAAACTTGTCGTACATGCACCACTCAGCTGCGAAAAAATACGATGCGAAAGTAGTGAACTAAACTTTGCTCAAAAGTTTGTTTATTACACCGGCAACGCGCATACACAGCGTTCAAAAAAAAAAGACCAGAAATCCGAGTGGCTTTCACCACCAACCAAAAAAAAAAAAAGGGAAAAAGACGACCAGCCTTTCGCTGTGGCCAACTTTTGGGAGTCGGTTGGAAATTCATCATCTTTTTAGGAGCTTATGCTGCCTACTCCAGGAGTCTAAAGTCTGGAGTCTAGAGTCTGGAGTCTGGAGTCTACTGTCTGCAGTCTGCCGGCCCAAAAGTTCTTTGTTTCGCTCTATTAAAAACTTGTAACAAGTTGGCTCGTTATCCATTTTTTGGTAAGCATAATTTCATCCGAAATTCGTTTGCATGTCACATCGCCTGGCCATAGTTATATTGATAGCCGAGCGCTGCCAGCAATTAAAAGTGAGTTCGAAGCCAAGACAAATGCCCCAGACATTTGCTTGAGCCGAGCGAAACTTTGATTGCTTCGGGGCTGAGAAGGCTAAAAAGCGGCTGAGGGAAACTTTCTGCCAAGTAAACTGTGGCTGAGATAAAGCTACAGTTGGGATAAGAAGAAATACAAGGGAGAGTGCTGTGAGATCGAAGAGGAGTTACCCATTGCGAAGCATTGAGAAAACCTTGAGAGATTCATAGGCTTACATTGCACCTTCTCCGTATCTAATCCAAGTTTAGAATATTAAGTATACGTACATCCCAAAGTACCCAAAAGTTCACAAACTACTGGGTACTAAAGGCACAAGAACATTTTACAGCATCATTAAGGATAAGCATCGGCCTGGCTTTGAATTTCTTGGTTGCCATTCTGCGCTTTTGTGCGATTCACTTCCTTGAGATAAGTTTTTTGGGAATTGGGGGAAACACAAAAGCAGTCACCTTAGACACCGATAAAGATATACTTTAATCTTCAATTCAACACCAGTCGCGGTGGGTTCATTACGAATACTTCCAGCCACCGTCCAGCCAATTAAGAAATAATTTAGAGCGCCAACAAGTTAACAAGTGTGACCTTTCAGTGCCACCTGCAACCGCTCTCTCTCTCTCGACACCTCGCATGTGGTGGCTGGCCAAAAGTCCGTAAATAAAACTCGAGATCTCCAAGCTGACCTGGGCCGTGAAATCCTAGCGAAATCCTTGGAAATGTTTTATTAGCCGGTACGTACGCTTGAATAAGCCAGCTTAGCGGAAGCTATCGGATTTTATGCTTTTGACTTTTGCAACGGCCAGCGGAGTCGAGTGCAGCGTTCTTAGCCCTCTCAACTGACCCGGCCGGGAGTTGCATTCTCTGTCTCCCCGGCTGTCCGACTGTCTGTCTTGGCCAGTCCATCGGCGCTTAAGCTGTGTGCCTTGCAGCAGATTTTCCTGGCCGCCTCTTGGATTTTGTGTAGCTTTTTGTTTTTCGTTTCGTTTTACGAGTTTGGTGGCGAGTGCACCTCTGGTGCTGATTATCTTTACGTGGCTAATATGTGGATTTTCTTGTACAACACTTCGAGAAGGATTTTTGTACTTTAGGGGAATGTGTTGCCTTTGATATTAAACCCTAAGAAAGAAGTTTACTATATGAAGTTACTTCTTATATATGTATTTAGAAAATAAAGGTTTTTCTTAATCTTCTAATAATATTTTTGAAATATTTCACAAAGGTTTAACTAGCCTTTGGCGGTCACTGGCTCTCCCGTAAAGTTGGCGGCATTTCTAAAGACATTCCTGAGCAATGACTGGGATTGATTGGAATTGGAATTTCAGTTCTCAGCGCCGGGACCATAATATAATTGAACAAATATTTATTTTATGCCCCGACGACTAAAGAACCGGCTGCAATGCAGCGTGGGGCATCTATTTTCGGTATTTTGTATTGAAAGGAATTTCAGTGCAGTTGCCAGCATATGTTGGGAAATACACGCATCCTGGCTGGCATCCTCATCCTTCTGGATCCTAGATCCTGAGTCCCGAACACTGAACTCTGCCAAGCACAGCTGCAGAAGCAACAACAGCAATACCAACAGAAAGAGCCTGGTTAATCCTGCAACAACAATGGCCATGGTGGAGCTCCGCTCTTCCTCCCACCAGGCTTAGTGTGTGCGTTCGTGTGGTTGAGTTAGAAATATTGAAAAATTTTTTTATTGAAGCACGATATATGAATCGCAGACGCAGACTGCTGCAGACCAACCCGCCATCACCGGGGGGAAAAAGCAAAACAAAACCTAAAATCAAATTCCATTGCAAAGGAGTGTAGTATGTATACGAGAGGCGGCGGGCTTTGTTGAGAAATATTTTAGATTTCCAACAGATGTTCTCGTTCGTAAACAGATTTTTAGAATCTGTCTCCGGCCATGATTTGCATAATGCCCGTGCTCGTGCTCGTGGAGAAAGCTGAGCTTTTCACGCGTTATTGAGAACGCAATCGATTCGGAGTCTCTGTGTTTATGTGTTTCCCCCGAGTGTGTTTTGCATATCCCGTCGTCGCAGCGGAAGTTGCCATTGTCCTTGTCATTAATTATTCACTGGCTGCCGGAGGAGTTTGGGGGGTTTCCCTGCCAAATCATGAGGTGGGCAACTCATGTTGCTCTCGTTGTAATGGGAACAAAATAAGGATGCGACGTAGACAAAAATGTAACTTCCGGTGGCCATAATTGATGATGTGCTGCCTCAGATAAGCACAGTGGGTCAGGCAAGGTTGTCTCTGTGTGTGCACAAGAAATGTAATATGGGGCCCACTGTTCCAGCAACAAACAGGAAGCAGCAGCCACTCCACGGACATAAATATTCCACAGCTAATAACACACACAAAGGAGAACACTTCCGCTTACGAGATGTAAACTTGGGGATAAACTTTTCCCCCGATTTTGGGACTGATTGAAGACCTCTTGTGTGCTCGGGAAATTGTATCTTTTTTTTTTTGATATTTCTCTCCCAGGCGTGCTAGACAAACATCAGCTTCATCATATTTATAAATTAAACGTCATCGATACATCGAGATCTGGAGAGTGATGGTGGCTGGAGAGGCCACCAGACCGAGACACGAAAATGAAATATTTATCATCTAAGGCAGTATCGCTCGGCGTACCAATAACAATGTTCGAATGCGAATGCGAACGTGCGTTGGCATCTGTCGATTGCCGGCAATCAGCGCCAAAGAACGATATCTGACAAATACGAGTGTGTGTGGTTGACTGCAGGATACAGATATACAGATTCAGAGATATCAGTCCACGTGCTGCCTTTCAAATTTGTCATCATTTTGGTCGTTGATTTTTGGTTACATGGTCCTGTTTAATTTCCTTATTGAGGCCTGAGATAACCCTGAAGTGGAGGCCCTAAAATGTCCAGTTATCAATGGGTTTTTTATTTATTTATGCAGGCAGAAAAATAAATTATTAAGTTCTGAATATAAACTATTCTTTTATAGATAGGTTTATAATATATATTTAATGTATGAAGTGAAGTGCTATAAAAATCCTAACAAATGCTTACATTTATGTTTTATTTCACACACTTCTTCAAGCCTTTATTTATTAGCTTTTCTCTTCAGTGTACAATAAAAAACTGGCTGCAAAACATATTTAAAACAAAAATTGAAAAGTTTAATGCACAACAAACAAATTTTGTTGAAAACGGCATCAACTTTTTTATGGCAATCAATACTAAAAGGCAGGCAAAAAACAACTTGTACCAATTTGGAGTTTTGTCATAAAAAATTGAAAATGTCAAAAACAACGTGGACGCTTCGCCAGTTTGCTACCACATGCCACATGCCACACGTGTGTGTGTGTGTGTGTGTGTATGTGTATGTGTTTGCCTGGGGTTGTGTGTGTTTTAGCTGCAAGCATGTGTGTGTGTGTGTGTGTGTGTATTGCCGGCATGTAGTTGACATCATTGATTGATTTAGCTGTCAATTGCATAATCACTCAAGCGTTATTGTTCGTCCGCCGGGGCCAAAGTCGGGCCCTTGCTCTTGGCCAGCTCTCTCTCCTGCCTACCACTTCCCCCTGCTGACTGCTGTTTGTCTGACTTGACCGGGCCAAATCAATGGGGCATCCGTTGGGGGGGGAGAAGGGCAGTGCAGGCTTGTCCACGTGTGCCGGCCAAATAAAGCAGCTGCCCCAGTGTCAGGCAATTGTCAGCAGAGCGCTTGCCTCCCCCCCATTTCCGGCCCTCAAAGTTGCCTTACAGCCGCCGTGCTTTTGTTGTAGCTGCTGCTGCTGTTGTTGTTGTTGTGATAGTTGTAGCTGCAAACCGCAACAGCGCCAGCTGTCGGTGAGATTGTTACACAAGCATCCCGAGTCCTGTACGGTCCCTCTATGTGTGAGTGTAGGTACACAAAGAAAAACCAACAAGCGGAGAGATTGAATAAAAAGAGTGAAATAAAAACTATTTCCAATTTATAGACTCGAAAAAGTATAGAAAGTCATTAAGGAATTTCTATTATTATTATTTATGTTCAATTTAAAAAGACCTCGAAATTATCCCACAGTGTATAGACCAGTCTTTCATTGCGTGTGCCTCGTATGTTTGTGCATGTGCCTCGCATATTGGCAGCAGCAATTGATGTGGCAACAAATTAACATGCCGCAAATGGAAGTAATGGCCAAGTGTTAATTGTTGTGTGAGTGCCGCACACACACACACACACACACACTTAGGCGCCCACAACAGATGCCTCCATTTATAGCCATTTAATAATGACATGATTTAAAATTGATTTATTTCTATTTTCGAGAAAGGACCCGCAAAACAGAAAAAATCAAGTCACAAAAAAATAATAAATTACCTTCATGGAAACCCGATTGTCGTCGTTGTTGTTATTTGCGTTGCCTTTGGCCAATGCCATTGTTATTCCTATAATACACAGACACACAAACATATATACAGGGTGAGAGCCAGCATAAGTCCTGGCAAATAGAAACAGAAAATAGAAAAAGAAACGGCCAGGGGCCAGAGGGGCCAGTGAGCTTGTCTAGGCTTGTAAAAAATGGATATGTCAACGTCCGGCATGTCAACAAGATAACATGACCATGCCCACATCGGCTGCCCCTTGTCAAAGAATACAAAAAAAAAAAAAAAAAGAAAAAAAAAAAATGAACAAAAGTTCAAATCAACAAAAGCCAAGTCTCAACTTGGGAGCAACAATTGTGGGCAGAGGAATTCTTCGCTTCTCGTTCTTTTCCTATTGTTGTTGTTTGGTATTTCTTCCTGTTGTATTGGTCACCAAAAATCCAGCTCAAAGTCAGCCGAATGGCTGCTGAAAACATCCTGAGTGGATGTGCCCTGAATGGGAGTCAAGATTAAGCGGCCAGTGAGATCGTTGAATGCAACAAGGATATGCACTGGAAAAATATGAGGCAAACGAAAGGGAAAATTCCCTTAAATATTTACTTATAAGAAAAGTACAATTTCCCATTTATTTCTTAATTATAATATTAAATACTTTCGGTCAGTGCATAAATTGTGGCCCAAGGCGACGGCCTCGAAGTGAACGTAATTCCACGACTGTGTGTGGTCCCCGGCAATCGTCCACTGCCAAGTATCCGTTTACGGCCAATGCATTTGGGCTGCTTGTCGTGTCATGCCGGATATCCGGCGGAGTTGCAAGTGCACGGCGAGGACCATAAATCTTTGAGGAGCAGCGGCAAAAGAACAGCGCTCTCCAGCTCCAAGTTCCGACTCCGACTCAGAGTCCAAGTCCGAGTCCTTTAATCGTGTCACAACACACAACAGACGGGGGCCAAAACAGCTTTCACCAAATTGCAGTGTCATAAAAGTGGCAGCATTTCTGGGCTCCGTTTTGGCCGCTTTCCTTTTCCTTTTCCTTTCCTCTGGCCGAAAACATTTTATCGCTCGCTTTGACGGCTGATGGGCTCTTGTTAAGTCGCCCGGCGGAAGCGCCTAAGCAGCTCGCATTTCTGGCATGTTTTTTAACTGCCAGCCGCATGCGAAATGCAAAATAAATTCGCAATGCAAGCTGCTGATGTGTGGGTGGATTTTTCTTTTTTTTTTTTGGGGGGGTTGCGGCCAATGTGGTGGGGCTTGTTGCATATGCGTTGCAATTGCACGTCAGTGGCATGTTTGCACTTGACAATTCATTTCATTGTTTGTAGATTGCATTTGTCGCTCCCCACCCCCGTTCCCCCGAGTGAGAGCCTTTCCCGTCTCGCCCCGATTTTGTGTGGAAATTGTTAACGCAGGCGGGGAGGCGTGGTCGTGCAGCAGCTCCAAAATTGCATTCGCAGCACGCGATGCGCGCATTTCACTTGGCCAGCCCATTCCTTGAATCCTTTGCTTACCGTCACCTTTTTCTACACTAAAAAATATTCAATAAATAACAGATCCTTCTAGCTTATTTAAATATTTAAACATATTTTTAAGAGATTGATAATCTTGAGTGAAGAAATGTCATTCAAGGTAAATATAAATAAATGTATAAGAATTATATAAAAACAGATGAAATATCTGCTTACTTGTGAGTAAATTATAAGGAATATTTGAGACCTCTAATTTACTTAAGTAAACTATTTTTTTCTGGTGAGTGTACAAGTGCCTCTGCCTATTCCCGACAAACACAAAATGCTGGAGTTTATTTCCCAGCTGCCTTTTACTTATTTTGCACTGTCGCCAGTCGTGGTTGCTACCTTTTTCATGTTACTCCTGCTCCTGGCGAAAATGCAATTTTCTTGGCATTTTTCGGCAATACTTGAGAGTTGGTTTGTGTGTGCTGCGTGGGTTGTTTGGATTGCAGTATGCACGTGGTCAACAGGTTATCCTGTCCGGGGGACTGGTCCTTGGTCCTAGTTCCTGGGACCGGAGTCCTTGGCTGCCTGCCTGGCTGCCTGCCTTGCTGCAACGTTTATTTCCGCTTTTGTACCTTTTTGGCATTTTCGTTTCTTTTATTTTCGTGTTTTGTCGGTTGCTGTTGCATTGTGGTTTTCTCATTTATTTTGTGCCCTGCACACTGTGCAGCAAAACGGCCGCAACATATTGTTGTTGCAACAGGAAATGACTTCAATTTGCTGTTAACAAGTTTAAAATTTCGCAATTGCAACGGAAATACCCAACATGATTTCCCCCCGCCCGAGCTTGAGCTTGAGCATTGGCGCACATAATTACTCAGTCCGAGTTCAGTTCAGTTGAGGTGTGGTGGCGAATTAATATCACTGCCTGGAGTTGCCGGGGGGAGCTGTGTCTCGAAGGGGAGGGCGAAGCTGAAACTAACTAATCTGATGACTTCATCTGCTCGCCTGCTTCGGCTTTCACAGCTGGCTCAAAGGACGAAGCAATCAGTTGGTCGCAAAGCTTAGCATCTTGGCCGGCATCCGGCTTATCCCAAGTCCAAAGTCCGAGGACCTCCCACATTATCCTGTTACACAGTAGCAGCTGTTACACGATGCCAATGAACTCCTCTGGCCGGCTACATCTGCTTACATCTTGAAAATAAATTCACGCCATTTGGCAGAGACTTCACAAGTTGCACCCGGCCAGGGGATCCTGTGTAGTATATGTCTAAGTACATATATATATATTCATATGCCGTGTCTGAGATTCCTTGGGCTGCGTAGGTGTAGGTGTGTGTGCGAGATGTCTGTGATAAATCAACAAATTCATCAGCCCAGGACTGGCACCATCTGGCGACACTTTGGTGAAGGAGGAATACGAAGACATTTAAATTCTAGGCAACTTCTTGGTTACTTTTTTCAGCATTTTTAACACTTAACTAAGCGGAGATAAAGCGTGCAGAAACAGTTGCATATCGATTTATTTATTGATTGATTATCCACACTTTTAAATTGTTTATCCCTTATTTAAACAAGATAATTGTTCGATTTTTAATATAAATACGCGTTTGTGTTTGTTTTGTATTTTTAAGTTAAAGTTTCCTTTAAATACATGTAATCCTTTTAAATACTAAATGGCAATTAAACGATTCTCTTATAAATCAGATTTCCATTTGCAATCATATTAAATATTCCAGTGAATCCCTTTCGTTAGTTTAAACTTTTCCCCCGAAACCCATTTGGTGTGTAAAAGTTGATGAGCTTAATGAGTGCCAGCTTTTGAAGCCCTTTTGCCAAATAAGTTTTTCTCGGAAGCCGCCTGCTGCCATTTAAATGTGAATCGAATTACCATTTTTAATTTGGCCTGCTCTGTTACCTGTGTGGCATTGTTTCTTCCTTTTGTGGGAATTAAGGTTGTTGCATACCACTCCCCTTGTGACACTGGGTACTCCATATAAATTGTCAACGTTTTTATTTAATTTGTTGTGGCTTTGCGCTTCAGTTTTTCTATTTGGTTTAATTAATTTAAGCGTGCCCCTGCCCCCGCACACACCATAGACGACGACAGTGCCAAAAGCCCCACACATGCACAATTTTATTACCTATTTTAATCATAAAAAGCGCGTGGCCATGTGGCACAGACAAATTGACATTATCAGGGGCAGGAATGGGAGTTCCACTCGCACCCGCAACAGGACTCGTACGCATTATCCTGCCATGTATGTGAGTGTATTTATGTGTGTGTTTCAGTGCAGATGCGTAAGTTGATTATTAACTGGTGTGAGTGGGTGACGAAGTGGGGGATGGGTTGTGGGCACGAGTAGGTTGTTTCTATAATTACGAGCGTGCCCAGGCCCAGACTTTGCTCATGGTTCATGCCCAGTTAAATACAGACATTAGGCATGCATAGCTATTTAGCTATACAAACATATCTCACAGCGCTCTTTCTCTAAGAGGAGTAATTTTTACACCGAGGGAAATTATAAATCATATGAATTTAATTAAAAAATTGAATAAAATATAGAAATATTAAGGATATTGAAGAGAGTATGCAGGAGAAACTACTCTGCTATGAGGTTTTCATAGAAAATAAAGCAGTAAGAATAATTGTTTTATTAACCTTCAAAGGATATAATCAAGCTAGAAGACTCGAATCCTTTTCTCTCAGTCACCCTTGGTAATTCCATTAAAGCGCTTGCGCTTGTGGATTTCACTGCGGTGGGGTCTCAATTATAATTTCGTTTGATGGCAGCCCAGAATCGTAATGTCCTTCGTGCGTTTTGCAATAACAACAAAGAAATGAAATTAGCCCGAGGCACAAATTAAGCGACCCTCTGCCTAGGCGAATGTGTGCGTGCCCAGCGGATAATCTAACGCAATTAATCGACTCGTCACTACGCACACATGTCACTATCCTTCACGGTAGCTGGAAATGTCAGCGGTCTAATATGCAAATTAATCTCAAATTACAGAGCACTGCGACTGTGACTGTGACTGTGACTGTGCCACTGCGAAAGGGGCGGAGACTTTTCAGAAGAGGCCATGCCCTTCTATGCCAGCTGGCCATTCATGTGTTTTAATTAATTTTAATTGCAGGCAAACTGCGGTGTGGCGCTCCAGTGGCTTTGAGAAAGATTAATTTCAAATGCATATTGGGTTGGGATAACCTTCTCCATCGAGTTTTTGAACAAATTGATAGACCCCGAAACTAAATGCAAATCAAAAAGACATTATGCAAATTGTTTTTGGCCCCAAAAACACATTAAATGGATATCAATCTACAAGAAAATAATCTAAATATTAAATATGTATGGCTGCCGGAATGGAGGCTTCGTCACTGTTGCCATTTAACTAGATGCCGCTGCCCGCCCAGACAAATTCAATCAATCAAACAAGGGCCAGGACACGGGCCAGGCAATGCCAATGCCGTTAGGTGCCCGTAATGAAGTCCTGTCCAAATTTGCCTTTTTCTAAATTAGCACAAATGTTCTTTTTACGACGACGACGACGACGAAAGCGGACAGCGCAATGGAAACGGCAATGGCCCTGCCATTGCCATCGGCTCCTCTCTGCGGCTCTGCGGCTCTGACTCTGGCATTGTCTCTAATTTCTCATTAATTTGCAAGCGAAATCAGTGAACACGGCGCTGTGCTACCGAAATGACAACAAGCTGAGAGCATGCACTTGGCGAAAAATATAGGCAATGCAATTTGGTTAAATATTTAACTGGGAGTAAGGAAAGTAGAGTCTAATTCTCTATTACAGCGAAGGGCATGCTGTGGCTCAAGTCGTTAGATTTCGTGGCCTTCCCTGCTCTATATCATAGAGAAATAATTTGAAAATAAAGGGTTTTAAATTGTTAAAGGAAATTTTTAAAATAATTATTCATTAAAGAGACTATTAATCTTTTATTTTATTAAAATAACAAGATAAATAACTTTATTTGCCTACTTATTACCTTTAAAATTCAATTTAAAATTATTTTTAAACTAAATATCTAGTTTTTAAGTAGATAGATAATTAGATCATCTTGGTAAATTATTTCTTTGAGGCTCACAATTATTTTCAGTGAGGCAAAAAGGTAGCGACAGAAGCGAAACGAGGCAACAGGGCGTATGAGCGCTCTATGCAAACGGCGGTTGTGGGCGGTCGAAGAGAGACAGAGATAAGGAAAGCTTGGGGGGCAGGTGGCATCGAATGAATGCTCGTCAGGTGTTTGCGGTGGTTTTTCGAGTATTTTGCCAGAGACCAATGCCAACGAACGCCGGCACTGTCAGCGGCATAGCCACCACTGCCAAAGTCAATAAGAGACGACTGTGGCAACGACAACGAGGAGGAGGATGGCCAGCTGCTGCTCCTGCTTTCGACTTAATTGAAAGGCGTTTATTTGGCTTTAAAAACGTAAATCAAATTCATTTAATTTCGCCCCCCGCCCCCCCACCACCTTGACGGCCTTTATCTTTTATATAGTACTTTGAGCTCGCCCCTCGGGCGTTTACCTTTGTCCGGCAATTACAGGGCACTCGACACTAGGCACTCGGCGACACAGACTCCGACGCCGCAGATCTGCATGGCCATCCGTATCCGTCGCATCCGCATCCGGCAGCTCATTTTATAGCTTGTATTTTAAGTAAATGTCTACCATTGCTGGGGCCCTTGAGTCTGGCCAAGCAAATTTCCGCGCTTACGCCACTTTGGGCAAACAAAAGGAGCTTGACATTGCCCGCCATTCGCTTTTGTTGGATTAGCTTTGATTAGATTTCTCTTGTTTGCAGCTCCTTTGCCCATCCTGCCGCAGAGTGTCACTCGGGAGACAGGCCACCGCCTGTACAGGTGCCTCAACACACTCAGGGAAATGCAATCGAGTGTTGAGGAAATTGTTAGGAGTTTTCCTTGATTCAAAAATATTCAAGACTTTTAGATATATTCAAATAACAATTTAGATTTGAATAAAATGTATGTCCCTTCTAATTTTTATTATTTTAAGCTCTCATTTCAATTTCAAACCATTTTTGTTCAGTGTGGTGGGACGCTTTATTGGTCCATGATTATATTATATTGCTCCTTTGCTCGTCCCGCTAATTTTTTCTGACTGAAACTTGCGGCAGGCCGGCCCAGAGGTCGTTGAGTGCTTTAAAATTACATTTCCGTGTCGAAATTGCACCTGTGACTTCAGGAGGAGGGCTGAGGACCGTCCCAGCCCATCTCGCCGGAGGCCATAAAATGGGCCACTCAATCTGTGTGACTCATTTTGTCAAATTATTTGGGGGATTTATGCGTTGGCAGCCATTTTTTATTCGCTTACTTTAATGGCAGTCAATTTATTGCCAATAAATTTGTAGCCAAAAAGTTTAGAGCAAGGCCGGCCGAGCGGCGGCAGCAAGTAGCAGCGAGTAGCAAATTTTTATTTGGCCAAGTGATAAACTTCCAACATATGTGCGGGCCCCGGAGGGTCGACGCCGCGTTTTCGGATTTTTTTTTTTGGCAGCGGCTCAACATTGGCGAAAGCGAGAGGCCCAGAAACTGCAGTTAAATTCAATTTGTGCCGCGCTGCCTGCAAATGACAGGCAGCCAAAGTGCCATTTTAAGCGCCAGCCAAAAATTGTCGCCCCTCGTCTAAGAGGAGCAAGGACCAAGGACCAAGGACGAAGGACGAGAGGACCCAGAGCCAGACCAGGACTCGTCGTTGTCGTCTTCATTGCAGCATAATTTCTGGCGCGGCTTTGTTGGCGCGATAAAAAAGTTCGCTGCTTCCCCTTATCCCCTGTTGTCCCTTTTTATTTCCGTTGATTTAATTTTAAAAAGGCGCCGCTCTTCTCTCTCTCGGCTGAAGCACTTTTATTTATACACATTTAGCCACTGCGGGGCGCCGTTTTGCAAACTGTTTTGGCTCCGTTTAGTTGGCCCCAAAAACGCAGGACATTGTCAGTCAGCCAGTCATTCACTCAGCCAGCCAGCCAGCTAGCTAGCCAACCATTCATTCATTCATTCATTCATTCATTCACTCATTCAGACATTCACTCGCCGAGCATTTGGCATTTGGCACCGACACTGTCCAAAAAGGCAGCCGCCCGTGCTTGGCACTCGTGTTTCGCCTTTGTCAAGTTTAATGAATTAATGCGCATTTTATGTGAAAAGTTGCCGCAGCCGGTGGGTAAATGAAATAAATTTATGCTCCAGAGCCGCCGCCGCCGCCTCTTGCTCTGTCTATTATCTAAGCATTAAACCTGAGCGTATTGATACAAAATCTGGGACAAATTGAAAACGAAAATTGTTTTGCCATTTAATGATTGTGCAAAAGTTAGCCCGCCCCCCAGTTTGCCATTAAAATTATATTAAAAAGTTTACACAGCTGAGTGTACTCGGACCGGTTTCAATTTGCTTTAATTTGCATTGAGTGGATTTCGCTTTAAAGTCGAAGGAAACTCTGGCCGATTTGGCTGGGATAACTTTTGACACTTGCCACAAATATAAATCGTCGCAGGCGGGCATGAAAAAGTGTCAGGCTTTTGCGGCTGCAACACAAACTGCCAAGACTCATTTTTCACACGATGCACAAACAGAGCAAAGGATTGGCAAAGGCGGAAAATCTGGGAGAGGATTCGTGGAGA
This sequence comes from Drosophila orosa, assembly GCA_018904745.1. Classification (NCBI taxonomy): domain Eukaryota; kingdom Metazoa; phylum Arthropoda; class Insecta; order Diptera; family Drosophilidae; genus Drosophila; species Drosophila orosa. The sequence continues at coordinate 32,089 of JAEIIH010014118.1, forward strand.
AATTCGGGAGAAAATCGGGCGAGAAACGAAGGGTACTGAGTGCCAAGGAGATGCTTGACTGATTGTGCGCGTTTTGGGGCAAAAGTTTTTCGCATTAACTTCCGCTGCATGCCGCGTCGCATTTGAATGCGATTTTGATTTGTCACTCGCCGCCTCGCAACAAAAGCCGCCGCCTACTTAAAACCCAGAGTTAGATGGCGCGGCCGCTCAACTTTTTCCGCCATTTCCGCCGCCCACTTGTCGCCGATCATTGGTTTCCGTTTCCGCTTACCCGCTCACCCTCCATCGGCACTTCAAAGAACTGCAAAACTGCAGAAGGGAGCGAACGCAACTCGACGACGTGCACAAGCGCATTTTGAAGTTTATGAAAAGGGGCCGGACCGGGCCGAGGCTGAGTCTCCGGCTGAGCCAACTTTCTGAATAGATTAAGTTGAAAGTTTTGCTCATTTTCAGCATCGCCCCAATCGAGGGCTGTCGCTAAGACCGGCGACAAAATTATATAGCCTTCGAAAAAAAAAATAAGGAGAAAAATCAACGTAATGATGTCGGCGGGGCCAAGGTGCCGGAGTCTGGAGATGGTAGACAGCAAACCAAAATCAAAACTTTCCCAAGTGTCATTAAAAGTAACCGAAAAAAGCAAACGAGATAGCGAGCGAGTTTATTTCCATTCCCATTCCGAGTCGCAACTATCAACTATTATCTTGTTGATTTGCTTTCTTTTTTTTCCCAGTTACCTTTTCAGAACCCTTGCACGTGAGACAGGCACAAGTTTTTCACACAGAGAGAAACTGCAGAAACCATGACTACTCCTCCTAGAAATATCTCTTTCCTAATTGTATTTTGTGATGATTTGTAGGGGAAATATCTACAACCTTAGGGGTTCTAAGTATAATGGTTATTCCATTTAAGTAATTGATTATTTTTTGCTGTGCACCCCTTTCTTTGGAAATTTGAAATTTGAACCGGTCAAACTTGGGGCACAAAGGCCAAGAGTTAAGCCTTTTGTGGGCAACAATGAAAGGCCACAGAGGCAGCACGAAGGACTGCCAATTACAGGCCGAGGGCTCGTTAGCCATGCAGCACAAAAATGTAATTGAATTATGAGAGGCAGCCACAATATCGGGCAAACTAATCAGGCAAACTACAATCCCGGCAATAGGAGGCACTGGGCACTGAGCAATGGGCAGGACGTGTCCATGTCCTTCTCGCTAATCAATTTGCCCATTGTGCCTGGCCGCCTTTGTTTGTCTGTGGCCCTCCTCCTTCAGCGCCTCTGGTTTTATTTATGAAAACGCCTCGTGAAACGAGTCCAAAGTCGGGGCCAGAACATATTGCATGTAATTAATCAGGAGCAATGCTATCTGGTTATGGTTATGGTTTTGGTATTGCGATGCATCGACAAGCCGACGCAGGCGAATAATTGAATTTCAGTATTATAACCCATATTCCTCGAACCGCTGGAAGTGCCCGTCATTATCTTGCTGCTTCTATTGCTGCAGTGGATTGGTTTCGGCAAGTAGCCCTAATTGGCCGACAAGAAGAGCACAGCGGAAAATATCAAGTAGATTTATACTTTAGTTTTATACGAGACCTTTTCCTTCTTGATGGAGCAAACGTATTTCTTGGGAAATACTCTAATATCATTGATTTCTCCGAGTGTTTGGTGTGGATTTTATGTTGATCCTTTTGACCAGTCGAATAATTAATTAGCTGCATCAAAATAAGCACACTAGCCACGGGGCGTTGTGTTTTATGGCCTTTCTAATAATGCCAGCTGCAGAGGCCTCATGATATCGTCTAATCGGATTTTTGGTGTGTGCCAGTCCATTAAACTGCTGCGATAAGGAAGCTGTATATATACGTATTTATAGCATCTTAAGTCCGGAGGGTATCGGCTACTGGGAAAGTGGACAAGTGTGCTCGGTGTTTTTGATTAAGCACAAGGTGTTGATTGATTTGGAAACTCAAAGGGACTTAATTATTTTGAAGGGATTATGAGTATGAGATTATGGTTGTGATTGCGTTAGTGATTTCCGTGGGCAGATGGATGCCAAAGGCGAGCAATTAATTGCAGGATTAAATTTCTTTTGTTGCCAGTTGTTGCCCTTTTCAATAATTTCCATCCATCGACTTTCATAATGAGTTCTGTCTGCCTGCCTGCCGGTCCCTAAAAGGAAAACCACAAAAACTTTGAGTTATAGGGAATTTTCCACACATATTACACTTGGCAAACTTTCTGCTGTTCGCCGCAGTGGCAAAGTTGAGTCAGTTAATTAAAACCGAGTGGGCGGGCTTGGTTGGGACGGGGCGGTGCGGTGGAAATTGTTGTATAAATTTAGCTTCCTAAATGAAAAATCCACCCATGAGGGCTGTTAACCTGATGATGAAAAGTAGGTAATGCCGGGGACGACAACATATTTGCGATTATTTCCCACGCGGGCACTCAAGGCATAAAGAGCAATAAATTAAGAGCCAGCGACGAAGGATGTCCTGGCAAAGGGAGCTCTGCCAGCGAGGATGTCTTTTGAAGCTGCGCCAGCTCTAGGTTTCTCGGGAGCCCTAAAGGCAGAAAAGAAACACTTCAGGTGTAGATGAAAAATGTAATTATTTCCTAGATTTGCGCTTCGCCATAAAATAAACATGCGGAATAACAGTATTTGCAGATGTAGGGCCGCGGGACAAGCCGCGCCCAAAAAATCCGCCGAGCACTTCAAAAGACCAAAAACCATCTAAATGTTAAATGTACATTTGGCCCGGCACACAGAAAAAAATCTAAATGCAATTAAGACAATTTGAACTGCTTTTTTGAACTATTAAATATTTTAGATCGAGGCAGACCTGAGAAAATACGTTTTGTTTAAGGCAATTATGACTTTGTTACTAAAATTCATAGCTTAAATAATAAGAATCATTATAAGTTTTGTGATATTTAAAGTAGGCTTAATGATCATAATTCTTTTGGCTTGAAATTGGTAAAGTTAACAAGCGTACGTTAAATTCCAATTAAAATACAATATATTAATTATAAATTTTCTAATCTTACACAGTGACTCGTGTTTTTTCTCTGTGTGCACTCGAATAAATAGTTTCTGGCAAAATGAGTTCAACGTTTCTCAAAAGAAAAGAGAGCAAATAGCGAGGGGCCGCCTGGAAGATGGAGACGAAGGCTGATGCTCATTAATTAAGGAAGTGGCAAATGAAAAGCCTGCGAAACACGCTCCCAGGACGTCTTTTTTTCTTTCTTTATTTTTTTGGTTACTGACCTGATGAGCAGGCGCAGCATAAATACATATATATCCATGTATATGTATATAGGACCCACCTGAACAGGGGAGTATGTATGTATGTATATAAATCAGTTTTATTTGCTTTCACTTGTTCTGCTCTAATATTTTTTTGGGCCACTCGCCCGGCATTTGTTTGCCCGGCGTCGACAGCTGCTTGTGGCTTTCAACTGGTCCCCATTGCAGTTTGTTGTTGCCCCCCTCTCCACTCTCCCCTTTCCATTCTCCCCTCTCCCCTCTTGCTGTTCAAACAAAAAAGTCGAAAATTAAATTATTAATTTATTGCCCGTTGCCTGGAAGCCTCCCTCCGTTTTCCCCCACCGTTTCTATGGTCCATTCACTCGTGCTTTTGAAAAACCAGCAGGAGAAACAAAAGCAAAGCCAGAAAAAGAGAGAGATTTCTGTTGCTGTGGCACAACATTTCGCGGTTTCCTTCGACATGCACCCTCGGCTCGCTAATTATTCATAAATTAAGCGCAGATAGGCCGCTGGTGGCCTGGGGGCAGAGGCGGGGGCTTCATTTGCTGTTTGCTTGTTTATTTAACAATTTTCTCGGACGGCACAAGTGCGGCAAAATGGACTTTGATTGGAGTTAATGTGCTGGCCGAAAAGGGGATTTGGAGGACGGGCAATGCTCTAGGTTCTATGTAGTACAGGAAACCCTAACAAAAACAGTTTTGGTAATTTCGAACGAGCTTGTAGTAAGCCAAATAAAGTCTTATTATTCGATACCTTGAGATTTCCTTATCGTTTTGACATTTCTTTCTTTTATAATAATTATATATATATTTTTTTTTATACCTATACATATCTGAATATATTTTCATTAATTTATTCTTATTTTCAACTGTAATATCTTCTTAAGAATTCTATAAACCATGCTCTGTACTTACGATATTTCTCCAAATGGGGTGAATGCATCTTTCAACTGTTGCGTCTCGATTTCAGCACTCAGATCGCCCACAAAAATGTGAAACTGTTCTGTAAAGACAAGAAGCGGTAGACAAATTTAGCGCCAATTACAAGACGAGCAAGAGTTAAACCATAGTTGCTTAGTCGCCGTGCGAACGAACCGCACTCGACGATGGCCCAGACAGATACTTGAGATGCCCATGTGTGCTCGACCAAGTGGCAACTGGCTGAAATCGCAACGTGCAATTGTCCAACCCGGTCACCCCACCCCTCAGTTGGTCGGTGTCTGTTGCTGATTTGGGGCTTGACATTATCAAATGCCGCCTGTCAGCTTGGCTGCCTGGGATTCCCCTGAAGCTCCTTCTGCTCTCTCCGCCCAGGCCCAGGCCCTGAGCCTGTCACTCTCGTTGCCACTTTGCTTGCCGGTTGTTGCCGGCTATTTTCGGCACTCCAGCTTCAGCTCAGCGCCAGAGCTTCTGGTTCCGGATCCGGTTGCAGTTGCAATCGCCCGTTGCCAGCTGCCAGGAGCTCAGATCTGGTAGCTGGGAGCCAGGAGCCAGGAGCCGGCTGCCAGGTGGACACGAGTGCCTTTAAAAGTGCGCCAACGTGTCATGTTGGCATGCAGAGGCGGCGGCCAAATACAGTCAGTTAACTATAAGTTAATGTTTAAATAATTTTAAATACATTTCAGGCAATTAGAGTTTGGGAATTAATTTTTACTAAATTGCAGAGTAATTAGGAAATAAAATATAACGAAGGGTAAATATGAAAGGATCTAGTTACCTTTAGATTTCAATAATTATGAGAGATATGTAATTACTCCTTACTTTAACACATTTTTAGGCATTTCTTTTATATTCCAATTTTCCAATTACTACCATAGTTTGATTTACGGCAGCTTGACTGTATCCTGGATGACTTGGGGCTTGCTTTTCAGCTCGCGTCCCTGCCAAAATGACATAGTTTCGCATTACACAGAAATTGCACTTGAATATGCCAGTCAGATGTGTGTGGAGTGTGCATGGGCTGGAGGGCGTGGCTGGCCCTAAATTCCCACTGCCACTGCCCCCCTCTTCACCTCATCATGTGTGCAGTGGAAACAGAGTTGACAAATATGCCAAAAAAAGAAAACTCCCCCCCAGCGACATGAATTACAACTCTGGCTGCCTGCGCGTCGTCCCGTAGCTGTGGATACTTTCATTTGTCTGTCCGCCGGAGCGACAGGAAGTTGTGCTAAGCGTCATTTCCGTTGTTTTGAGTGATTGCAATTGAGATACGGTTTTTGCGGTTTCTTTTTTCGGGCAACGCTGGGAATTGAGGACCTTCTCGGTCCCCAGTCTGGCCATGGAGCACGTGTTAACGCTTCTCTTTTCACTTAAGCGGTTTAAATTGCACAGGAATTGGGTGTCTGCCTAATGTGCTGTAAAATGTGACCTTAAAGAATCACTCAGCGAAAAGATTTAAGAATGAATTTGTACATTAAAAATGTGAAAATAATATTTTTTGTATTTTTATAAGTATCTTAGTTTGCTATTACTTGTATTATAATGTAAAAAGTGGCTTTATATTTTCATTTGTTTACAGAATACATTTATTTCTAGTGTAGGTCACCCAAAAAGGATTAAAGGGAAAATATTTGGCTGGCTTGGGCATTCGACTGGAATGGAATGTTGCCATTTTGATGTTGACACTCAAATGCCTTTATTTCGGTGGTAATAAATTGTTCGGCAAATCCCCCAAATCAATCGCTGACCAATTTATTTTATGCAATCTCTGCATCTGACACATCTCTCTGGCCCCTGGTTCGTGCCCCCCTGTCCCCTGCCATCCGAATGGAGCCAACAATTTATTGCCCTAACTAACAAAACTGCAGCTGCAATCGCTGCGTTTCCAACCCCTCTCCGCAGCCCCTGGCCTGCCCCCCAAAATGGGAACTCCAACCCGAACCGCGGCAAAAACAAATGCCCATTAAATCTGCACCAGTTACAACATTTTTGTTGGTTTTAGTCAATTGGTCAGTCGCAAAACAATTTGGACAGAGCATTTTATTTGCCCGGGGCAGATTTTTCAGCTCTTCCTGTGCTCTTTCCGTGGATGTCCGTGGACTATTCAATGGTCCGGGCCAATTAAGTTCCAGTCCATAAAATTTGCATCAAAAGGCGACCATTGACCTTTGGGCGTGCCCATAATTAAGAGCCCAAAAATATACCCATCCGGTATGTATATTTATATATATATATATATATAGCGGCCTGCAATACGCACTGTTCCCACAATTAAAGAGTCGGCTCCATTAAAAGCCGGGCCAACTTCCCGGAACCAAAAGGAATTCACAGCCAAACACCAGAGGACGAAAATGAGCGAACATCAATGGCGGCGGCAACGGGGGGGAGCGGCTGTGCTGCGTAATTCGACATAAAAATATCGTAAATCTTAAATTAGAAATTTCGCACATTAAAAACTTGGAAATTGCATTTGGCTTTCTGGCTTCAACTTGGTGGACCGTTGGCATTCAGGCAAAAGACGGGAAATTCAAGCGAAAAACATCCAAAAAATCTACATAGAGAAAAATAATATTCCGAGTATTTAAATAGGAAAAAAGAATGCTATAAAGATAATATTAAAAGGGTGTAAAAAAAACGAATGTATGCAGTTCCAAAGCAAATTTAATTATTTTAATGTATTTAAACAAAGTGTTTCCCTAATTTTTTCTAGTGATTCTGTCTGATTCCGGGTATATTTCAGTGTGTGTTTGTGTGGTAACAGAAGGGAGCTTGAGCCAAAGTCGGAGAGGAATCAAGGATCCCTGGGCTGGCCTGCATAAAGTCCATTGGCGCACATTTTTAATGAGTTGGACATAAAAAAGTTTTAGCTTTTGAAAAGCTGCTGTTGAAATGAAGCCAATGAAACCCTCACAAACACCCAGCGAGAGAGATGGCAAATCAGAGGAATAAAAGAGACGGATGCAGGATGGGTCTGCGGGCCATTGTCTCTGTGGGGACTTGAGTGTTGTCCTGCCTGTCGTCTGCTGTTTTATTGCATAATCGTGAGTCAATCAGCGGCCAAAGGGAATCCTTGCCAGCTCCAGCTCGAGCTCCTGCTCCTGTTCCATATTCCTGCTTCACATCTATCACCGAACCACCCCCCAATCACCGCCTGCTTCGGTGGATCACGCACTCGTTGGTTCGACCTTCATCAATGCACGTCAGCTAATAAATACGTGCTGCATTTTGCCCTGACCTCCCCAGGGGAAAGGCGAGAGCGAAAGGTGGGAGCTGCTGGTCCCCCATGCAATTAAATTTCACTTCAGCGTTGCCAGTTCGCTTTAATTTGCCGAATTTAATTGAATTGCGAGCACATCAAATTGCGCATACGCCCCGTGGTACGAGCACAGAAACACACGAGCACACATACTACACACCAAAAGTTGTTCGAAAACATTGCATTGAATGGCGATAAAAATGTGCTCTAATTTGGTTGAAATTATAGATTTGTATGGTAATGCATTTCAATTTGCAAGCATTTCTAATGCATTTTCAGCTCTCTCTCGATTATCTAACCAAATACAAGCGGTGAGGAGTTAGAAGAGGCTTTTACAAAGGTCGGTTGATGAACCATCAATGAAAAATATATAAACCGAACAGTTTTAGATAAATATGTTAATTTAAATAAATGCTAAAAGGCTAGTAACCTCCAAAAATAATTCACACATAACAATCCATCTCGTATTATAACACGGAGTCAGGGTTTCGTTGTCCTTCTCCTTGCAACTACTTCCACCTTTTTTCTGGGATCTCTTTTTTTTTTGGCGTTTTTCCAAAACCCGAGTGACTACAAATGTGGTTGAAATGTACGCGAAAAGCGAAACCGCAAAAGTAGCTGAACAAACACAAATGTGCCAGGCCAAATCGACAGAGGAAAAAAAAAGGATAAAGGCGGTGTAGAACGGAGGTAAACACCATTGCAAGTGCACCGACAAATGTGACGGACATGGACATGTGTACGCTGTCCCATCCCCCGCCCTGGACCATCATCCCTTACCGGCAGAAAATGCAAAATGCAAACACAAATATAAACACAGATGCTAACTAACCACATCAACATATCTGCCAGAGCTCTGTCCTGTGTGTGTGTGTGGGTCTGTGGGCCACTCATAGTTTAGACATACATATATGAAAATGGAGATTTCCACGATGGTCCATTTTGATGTATTTTGCACGGAAATTATGCTACAGTGCCCACTCGTATTTGCATCGTCCAAAAAAGCCAAGCAATTACGAGGAAAAAAGGGGATAACAGCCCTGGAATCGCTGTACATTTTTCATGCGAGCCCTCGACATTGGAAATGCATGGCCTCTTGAATTAAATCAACAGCAGCTCAAGCTGAAAGTGCCGTGTACGGCAATCCCTGCAATCCCCCAATCCCGTTTCGAGTGTCCCGAGTCCACATTATAGCCCAGGGCAACGCAGCTCTTGGCCCAAAGAGCCCTTGCCGCCCATTGTTATCTGAGTTTAATGCATAACTCAGTCAGACAACTCAACCAATGAGGCCAAAAAAGTAAAATAGCTGAAAAATCACAGGAAGAAAACATTTAAATTAAAACAGAAATAAATACCAGAAAGGGAAATTCGAAATAAAATTATTTAACCGATGATTAACTCTTCAGAAGAGACCTTAGAGCTAAA